>CAUYPK010157255.1:0-25334 GCA_963574355.1 Loris lydekkerianus
CTTAGCTGATCTGATCTAAGTCACAGTACTGAGTCCATTTGATCTTCAGGTACTTAGCTGATCTGATCTAAGTCACAGTACTGAGTCCATTTGATCCTCAGGCACTTAGCTGATCTAAGCTAAGTCACATACTGAGTCTATTTGATCCTCAGGCACTTAGCTGATCTGAGCTAAGTCACAGTACTGAGTCCATTTGATCCTCAGGCACTTAGCTGATCTGAGCTAAGTCACAGTACTGAGTCCATTTGATCTTTAGGCACTTAGCTGATCTGAGCTAAGTCACAGTACTGAGTCCATTTGAGCATTAGAGGCCCTCTGGTGCTCATCAACAGGCCATGTCCAGATGTTAGGGAACATATCACTTACTCAATCTTGGGCCTTCATTAATTAAATAAAATGTAAAATTAGGAATACAAAATTAGGCATAAAAGTGAATACTGAGTATGAGAAAAGAATCACAATGTAGAATAATTATTAAAGTTAACAAATATAAACATTTAAAATCTATTTTAAAAGGCAGGGTGCAGTGGCACTCACCTGTAATCCCAGCACTCTGAGAGGCCAAGGTGGGTGGTTGCTTGAGCTCAGGAGTTCGAGACCAAGCTGAGCAAGAGCAAAACTCAGTCTGTACTAAAAATAGAAAAATGAGCCGGGTGTTATGGGGGGCACCTGTGGTCTCAGCTATTTGGGAGGCTGAGCCAGGAGGATCAATTGAGCTCAGGAGTTTGAGGTTGCAGTGAGTTAGGCTGATGCCATGCCACTGTAACCCAGGCAACAGAGTGAGATTCTGTCTCAAAAAAATAAAATAAAAATAAATAAATAAAATCTATTAAAATATCTTATTTTTTATTAATTCATTAACATACCTCTTTAGAACTTTTCCTCCTATGCTTTTGGAGAGCTGTGTATTCTTTGATCACCTCTTCAGATAACATGAATTATATGATGCCAGTGTCTACAAGAAAGAACGGAATACCCCAGCATCTTGTGCTCATGTATCTGAGCATCAGAGTCATCTCCCTACTGCAGGACTCTCAAGGTCCGTAGCTCAGGTACAACTCAGTGGAACTTTGATTTCATCCTCCAGCTGAATTTGGCAGTTCTGTTGAAGACAGGACTAACTGTATGATGTGAAGCCAAGATATGACCAGTGTTATGTTAACAGATCAAAAATGGGAAACACGGAAGGAATGAATGGAAGTCCAACTTTACTCAGAATAGCTGGGTCCTACAGCATCGTTTTCAAAATGCACCTCCTAATATAATTTGGTTGATAAACCCTTCAAAAACAGCAGACATTTTTGCTGATATTTAAAGCCTTCCCTTTTAAGAAATAGCATTAGATTTGGTGTGAACAAATATTTTTATCATAAAGCTTATTTTTGCCTTTTTTTTTTAAAAGGGCACTGCTTTTCAGACTTACATTACATATATCAAGTTTAAAATCTTGATAAGTACACATAATGATCAATATTGTCATACTGATATTTTTCTAAATCATTTAAAAAATATGCCAAGAACACATATCTGACAGGGCTGAGTGAGAAGGGTTTTAGGAGTGTTGAGGGGTAAGGTAGGGAGTAGGGAGAGAAATGGATCAACCAAGTAGGTATGTCACAGGGTAAGTGAAACAGGAGCCTGAATTCACCTGTCAGAGGTGAGAGTTATAAACATGGAAACAAAGAAAGAAACCTAGGTTAACCTTGACCTCTTGGATTAGAATTAGAAATGTTTGAATGTGAGCTCAGTTTGCAATATGTATAAACTTTAGTTAGCTATAAAAATATAGATGAGAGAGAATGTGTGTGCATGTATGTGCACAGACATGCGACCTTCCTCTGTCCCTTGAGAGTCTTCAGGGCACCTGGGTCAGAGGCTCACCACCAAGGAGCACACTCAGCACAGGTTTCTAAATATCATTCTCCCCTATAAGAAACCAGAACTCTGTAGAGAAATGCTTTGGTGTCTGTGTTACAGTACAGAGTGCAAAGTTAAGACTAAATCATTTCATTGTGCTAGAAAATAAAAAGGCACTGAAAGAAAGATAGAGACAGATCCAAAGACACAGAAACCAACTTCATAGGGAAGGAGAATCCACAGCAAAGCTTGGACAAATTGAGAGCAAATCTGGGTTAAAATATTAGTGATCATCATCAGTCATAACTCAGCAAATAAAACAGGAAACCATGAATCCATCTTCATAAAAACAAATAAGTGGACTATCTGATGAGGGGAGATTACATGGTTTCAAAGTTCCACCTCACAAAGAAAGAGGAACTTTACAGCATTCAAGAATGGCAGCACTGTGTTTGTAAATTGATCAAAGTGAATATGTTTTTAATGGAACAAATCAAAATCATGCATGTCTGGTAGGGTGGTAGAATGTCACAACTGGCAGAATAGCGGGCTGGTGGTGTTCCTGGTAACAGTGTGCATGCAGTGTAACCAGGAGAAAATACCCATTAACGTCATGTCATAAAGGGTGAAATCCAACTTAACCTAAACAAATCTGCCAGGATTTAATCTACTCTGGTCTGAGCCAGGTGAGGCCCATTCTACAAAGTAACTGGTCTGCTGCTTTTGACAGTGTCAAAGTTGCTAACTAAGGGTAAGGCCAAGGCATTATTACCTCTGAAGGCAACAGAAGAGACCACGGACACAATATACAACACGGGATTCCCAAGTGGTGGGTCATGACTCTAGTGTAAAGACTAGACAACAGCAAAACCTGATGTCAAATGACGTATTCTGATGGTCATATTGTAGTTACATAGATGAATGCCCTCACATTATTATCTGCAGAAAATGCATACTGATATGTGGGGTTAAGGGGGGATGACTTATCACACTGGTAGTTCACATATGTTTCAGAAAACAAATCTTTGTAATTCACATGCAAATGTTCTTTAAATATGATTATATTAAAAATTATGACATTTCAGGAATTGCTATACAAAGAGGATTGCAAACCAAGCAATAAGAACAAGCAAACCTTCACACAGAGACCAGGTCATAGGTCATGAGAGACCCCTAGAGGCAGTCAGGCTATGCAAGAACACTCCGTAGCAGTGCTGACTAAAACTGTCCTCAAATCAAGAATAACTAAAAAGAAATACTAGTAAAAATGAGTGGAATAAAGAAAGAAATAAATTAAAAATAATTTGGTTTTAAAATTAAAAGTAATGAAAAATTGCATTTAAAGAAATAATGTCTGGATTTATGATCCTTATATTTTGATATCAAATATATTTTCTAGACATATATTCACTGTGTCCCTGATTAAAAAGCCAAACCCAGTATTATTATTTCTTTTACCAAAACTTAGAATAGAAAAGAGAAACTTATAAATTAGGGACATTTATAAATTAGAGTATACTTCTTATAGACTCGTTTAAAATATAAAAAAATCAATATACAACAATACAGAAATACATACTGTACTCAAAAATGAAGATATAACAGAAACAAAATATAAAAAACATAATATTTGATATCTGAGTGTATTGATATCATTATTTAGCAAGTGCTAAAGGATTGTGAAAGACAAAAATACTTCCAAGACCATATTTATATTAAGAATAAACTTACAGTAGAATTTAATGCCAATGGTAAGTATTCATGGAAAAGTGTCACTTGACTCTGAAGTTACCACTTTTGAAAAAAAAAAGTTACTTTCTTAGTTTGACTCTCTGTCTTAGCCTGTTTTCTGTGGCTATAACTGAATGCCAGAGATTGGGTAATTTATGAAGAGTAGAGGTTATTTAGCTCATGGTTCTGGAGGCTGGGAAGTGCAAGTGCATGTTGACAGCCTCCTGCTGAGTCATAACATGATAGAAACTTCCTTGGGTGAGCCTAGTGGCTCAGGTTTCTTCAATTATAATGTCACCAATGTCATCATGGAGCCACACCCTGAGGAGCTTATGTAAGCCAAATTAGCCCCCAAAGACTCTACTTGTTATCAACATATGATTTTGAGGATTAAATTTCTAAACAAAAAAGAAAAAAAATTGGGGGACACATTCAAACCTTGGTAACATCTTAGTAAAAAAGATGTGTCTGCATTTTTGAATATATATATATGAATTTTTTGAGATGATGAGCATTTTTTCATGTTTGTTAGGAATTTGTCTGTCTTCTTTAGAAAAAGTTTTACTAATGTCTCTTAGTAAATTTTACTAATGTCCACGACATATGGGATTGTTGGGTCTTTCTTTGTTGATTAATTTGGGTGTTTTGTATATCCTATTTATCAAGCTTTTGTCTGATTAATAATATGCAAATATCTTTTCACATTCTGAAGGTTGTCTGTTTGCTTTGATTGTTGTCTCCTTAGCTGTACAAAAGCTTTTCAGTTTAATTAAGTCCCATTTGTTCATTTTTTTTGTTGTTGCAATTGCCATGGAAATCTTCTTCACAAAATCTTGCCCCAGACTGATAACTTCAAGTGTTTTCCCCACACTTTCTTTGAAGATTTTTATTGTTTCATGCCTTAAATTTAAATCTTTTATCCAACTTGAATTAATTTTTGTAAGTGGTGAGAGGTACAAGTCCAGTTTTATTCTTTTACATATAGTTATCCAGTTCGCAAACACCAGTTATTTTTGCCCCTGTGTATGTTCTTGTTTGGTTTATCAAAGATCAGGTGATTGTAAGAAGTTAGTTTCATCTCATAGTTTTCTATTCAGTTCCAAATGTCAATATCTCTATTTATGTGCCAATACTATGCTGCTTTGATTGCTACAGCCTTGTAGTATAGCCAAAAGTCTGGGTGATACCCCAGCTTTGTTTTTATTACTAAGAATTGCCTTGGCCATATGGGGTTTCTTCTGGTTCCATACAAAACAATGAATTACTTTTTCCAAATCTTGAAAGTACACTGATTGTATTTTAATAGGGATTGCATTAAAACTGTAGATTGCATTGGGGAGTATAGACATTTTCACAATGTTGATTCTTCCCAGTTATGAGCATGGTATGTTCTTCCAATTGTTAATATCTTCTGCTATTTATTTTCTTAGGGTTTTGTAATTTTATTTGTAGGTCCTTCACTTCTTTTGTTATCTATATTCCTAGGTATTTCACTTTTTTTGAAGATACTGTGAAGGGAATTGTGTCCTTGATTAGCTTCTCATCTTGGCTGTTATTGGCATACACAAAGGCTACTTATTTGTGGACATTGATTTTTTTATCCTGAGATTTTACTGTATTTTGATCACTTCCAGGAGTCTTGTAGTTGAGTCTTTCAGGTTCTCTAGGTATAACATAATATAGTCAGCAAAGAGCGAGAGTTTGACCTCTTCGAGATTCATTTGGATGCCCTTTATTTCTCTCTCTTGCCTGATTGTATTGGCAAGAAATTCTAGCACTATGTTGAATAGTAGAGGATAACTTTGTCTTGTTCCAGTTCTGAGTGGGAAAGCTTTCAGTTTTACTCCCTGCAGTATAATATTTGCTGTGGGTTTTCATAGATGGCTTTGATCAGATTAAGAAATATGCCTCCTTGCCTAAATTCTTGAGTTTTCTAATTAGAAAAAGATGTTAAATTGTATTGAATGCTTTTTCTGCATCAGTTGAGAGGATCATAAGATTTTTATTTTTGCTTCTGTTGATATGGAGAATCATGTTTATGGATTTGTGTATCTTAAACCAGATTTGTGTATCTTAAATCAGACTTGCCTCCCTGAGGTGAAACCTACTTGATTGTGATGAAGGGTTTTTTTAATTTGCATCTGTAATCTATTTGTTAGGATTTTATTGGGAATTTTTGCGTCTATATTCATTAGTGAAATTAGTCTGAAATTCTCCTTTTTAGTTGGGTCTTTTTCTGGTTTTGGGATCAGGGTGATGTTTTCTTCACAGAGCATATTGGGGAAAATGCCTTCCTTCTTAATTTTTTGGAATAATTTCTGAAGTAAGTACATAAGCTTTTCTTTGATGGTTTGATAGAATTCTGGTGTGAAGCCATCTGGATGAGGAAATTTTTTTTTGTTGGGAGATTTTTTATTGTTTCTTTGATCTCAACTTGTGAAATTAGTCTGTTCAAGAAATCTATCTCTTCTTAATTATGTCTAGGGAGAGGGTGTGATTCTGAGTATTGGTTCATTTCCTCCACATTGTCAAATTTCTGGGCATAGAGTTTCTTGTAGTACTCAGAGATGATCTCTTATACTTTTATGTGTTCTGTTCTTATTTTGCCTTCATTGTCTCTGATTAAGTTTATTAGAGATTTTACTTTACTATTTCTAGTTAATTGGACCAAAGGTTTATCAATTTTATTTATTTAAAAAAAAAAACTTTTTGTTTTATTAATTTTCTGCATGATTCTTTTTAATTTCATTAATCTCTGATTTAGTTTTGGTTATTTATTTTCTTCTTCTGGGTTTGGGACTAGAATGTTCTTCTTTTTCCAATTCCCTAAGATGGTTCATGAGTTTGTTGATGAGCTCATGTTCTGTTTTCAAATTTTGGCATCTAATGTGATAAATTTGCCTCCTTAGACTGCTTTTGCTGTATCCCACAGGTCTTGGTAACTTGTGTCTTCTTTGTTGTTATGTTTGAGGAATTTAACTATTTCCTCTTTTATCTCTTCCTGAGCTGAACTATCATTCAGCATAAGGTTGTTTAATTTCCAAGTCTTTGTGTGGGGATGAACATTTTTGTTGGAGTTGAGTTCCACCTTTAGTGCCTTGTGTCTGAGAAGACACAAGTTATAATTTCTATTCTTTTAATTTTGCTGAGGTTTGATTTGTGTCCTAGGATGTGGTTGATTTGGAGTATGTACCATGGGCTGACAAGAAAAAAATGTAGATTCCTTAGCTTTAGGATGGTTTTTTATGTATATGTCTATTAATCCTAGGTGTTCTAGATCACGTTTACGTTCTTTGTATCTTTGTTTAATTTCTGTTTAGAAGATTGGTGCAGATCTGTTAAAGTCTGGATGTTAATGTCCCCGAATTCTTAATGGTGCTATGGGATATCATATTGCTCAGACCCATTAAGGTCTGTTTCAGAAATCTGGGAGTATTTAAGTTGGGTGCATAAATATTTAAAATTGAAATGTCTTCTGGTTGTATTGTTCTTTTGGCTAGTATAAAGTGTCCATCTTTGTCTTTCTTAACTTAGTTGCTTTAAATCCACTCCTATCTGAAAATAAGATTGAAACTCCTCCTTTTCATCTGATATTCACCTGCTTGAAATACTGTTTTCCATCTCTTAACCCTGAGTCTTGATTTGTCCTTCAAGGCTGGGTGTGTCTCCTGGAGACAGCATATTAATGGCTTGTGTTTTTTTTATCCAACCAACCAGCCTGTGCCTCTTCAGTAGTGAATTCAGTCCATTGATTTATTGAAGAATTGATAAGTGTAGTGGAGTTCTATTCATCTTATTTTGTGAAAGTCTGTTGTGTGGTTTTGTCCTTTGCACCACTGTGGAAGCTAAGTTTTGTCCTTTAGTTTCTAGGTGTTTGCTTTGCTTGTGGTCCATTGTGTTGCTCAGTGTTGAGACTAGGTTTAAGTATATCCTATAGAGCTGGTCTTGTGGCGAATTTTCTCAGTGCTTGTATATATCTGCAAAAGATTTTATTTCTCCATCAATTTTGAAGCTTAGTTTAGCAAGATACAGAATTCTGCACTGAAAATTATTTTGTTTAAGAATGTTGAAAGTGGATAACCATGCTCTTCTGGCTTGAAGGTTTCAATTGAACAGTCTGCTCTCAACCTAATGCATCTACCTCTGTAGGTCAGTTGACACTTACTCCTGGCTCCTTGCAGAATTTTTTCTTTCATCTTGACTTTGGACAGGTTCATTACAATGTGTCTTGGAGAGGCTCTGTTAGAGTTGAGATGACCTGTTGTTTGATATTCATCTGAAAGTAGTGTGTTGGGTTCTTTAGTAAAACTTGGGAAGTTTTCATTTATGACAGTCTCCAGGAGGCTTATGTTCCTTTGAGATAATCTTCTTCCCCTTCAGGAATCTCTATTATTTGTATGTTTGAATGCTTCATGGAGTCTCTAAGTTCTCTAAGCAGCTTTTCTGCTATTTTTATCTACTTTTCTGCCTCTTTAACTACCTGAGTTAACATTATTCTCTAGCTCTGAGGTTATTTCTTCTCCATGGTCTAACCTATTTTTGATACTTTCCACTGCATCTTTATAGTCCCTGATTGTCGTCTTGATTTCCTTAAGCATGGCCATATTTTTCTATATTCTACATCCCTCTTATCTGACTTTTGGTTCTGTCTTTCAATTTTCTTGTTCGTTACTTTTATTGTCTTTATCATCAATATTTTAAATTCCATTTCTGTCAAGTCCGTTATTTCTTTATAGGTAGAATCTCCTGTAGAAGTTCCCTCATGGTCCCTGAGGGGAATGCTTTTGTTTTGGTTTTTCATGTTGCCCAAATTTTTCTGTTGGTTCCTCCTCATGTGTTTTTTCTTCTTGTTCAACTGCTTGTCTTCCTTTTTCCTTCTCACTGCTTCATTTGCTTCAAATTATTTTGTCTTAGCACTTATATCTTGATATGGCCTTAGTCTGTGCAAGCCAAACTCTTCCTTTTGCCTCCCTCCCCCAAAACAAAACAAAACAATAGAAGTCTTTGCCATCAATGACAATATGTTGCAATGTGTCAACGGGACACCAGGTGGTGAATTTTTTTTTTTTTTTTTTTTTTTTTTTTGAGACAGAGAATCCAGTCAGCAACCTCTGTGGTCCTTATTCCATACTTAGTTGCCTTTTGGTGATCAACTGATTGTTTCCCCAGGATTCAGACTCTGCCACGTTGGGATTTTAAAGCTCACAAGAATCTTTCAGGAGCAGTTCTCACAGTGCCCTCTGACTTAAGTTGCTGTGGGGTGCAGGAGTTGCTCAGCCTGTCCCAAGAATGAAGTTCTGATCCTGGCAGGCAGAATTAAGATAGCCATGCTTCAGGCCCCTGCTAAGACCTTCTCATAACCTTCCCACAATGGCATGCCCCCAGCCTCTGAGACCATCTCAGTACGGCTGCCTTGCCAGCCACCAAACCTATGGCAATTTCACTCCAATAGGCATTCACATCTGGTTGCTGTATACTGTTTATGTCTGCCCACTCTTCCAAGCTTTCCACTCAATGGGCAGCTGTCCCCAACAATTGAAATCTCTGGATAGGTTTCCTCCTTTCCAGAACATCTGTGGGGGACAAGCGGATCCCAGTCACTTGCCTAATTCATTAGATTTCCACCACTCTGGATCATATGCTGCATCCAGCTCACCACCTTCTTGCTGTGTTCTCTGAGCTAACTTTGGATAAGGTCCCTGTACCAGGTATAGCTAGATTCTCCTTTTCCCTAGTCATTCTGCTCTGCCCCCAATCATCAGATTTGATTTTGAAGATAATTTTTTTAGAATTTTTTAATTGTTTTACATTTTATTAAGTCATTTATAGAGATTATGGCTCTTTTTTTTTTTTAAATACTTTATAATTAAATTGCCAAAAAATATTTAATCCTTTAATCCTTTCCTAAAATCCAGGCATCTTAAATTACATTGTTGTTGTTTTTCCTCTGATAACAGAACTTCATTTACTTTTAAGAGGTTTTTCAAACTATACACTAAAGTTTCAGGGTTGCTACTCTGGGCGAAAACTGAGGTGCAGCCATCCTGAGTTCTGCCTGTGAACATGTCCTATAATAACACATAAGAGAAGAAATTACAGCCAATCATAAAGTCAACCCTAGTAACTTTAAACCAAGCTTCCTGTCATAATGAAATGAAATAATCATATTGAAAAATATGATTTTATATTTGTGTTATAGCATTTTCTTAGACTTACTACTGCTTTAGCATTTACTCTCTTTTGATAGAGACTTTCACAAATTCATCATCTGTTATATAAAGTATTTATTTTTATTTTTCCAAGACATTTTCTAAGCCTGGAGGTATTACATCTCACTTCTCAAAAATTCTTTCATTGGCAATTTTATTCTCTTGAAAATTCAAAGACATCGAAGCATCATTTCATATGCTTTTCCTTTGTTTTCAAACTGAGAGTTTCTGGTCCTTCAGTTTGTTCTTATTTAGTGGCACATATTTTCATTGTTTTTCTCACATTTTTTTTTGAGTGATGCCATTTGCTCTGCATTTCATATGTCAAGTGTGAACAAAGCTTGAATTTGTCAAAACATTTTAAATCATTGTATATGGTCTTTGTAAATTATGGGATGGTTCTCAAAATATTTGCCTTTTATTTATAAAAGTCATATTCTTACAATTTTCACAAGAAACTTCTGAAGCAACTCAGGGTCCTCATTTAAGGAAACAAGTATCTAATAGCAAAAGAATGTAGTCATAAAGGATTCAGTAACTTTACCTTATTAAATGGTTGCATACCAATGGGGGGGACAGGACAATTTTTTTTCTTATGTCCCTAACCCCCCACTGGTATTCAAATAAACATAATATGTACAAAAATTATATGTAATTCTGCTTTGCTTTATTTATGGTGACAGTAACTCACGCATATGCAGCATAAACTAGATCTTTGTCTTACTCAAAGTTTAGTTATTCATGGAACATTCTTTCTTCATCTAAGCAGGTTTCAGAGCAATAATGTTTAGGATGATTACAAACTTCTATATTGCAGAAATCTATTCCCCTTAAATCTGAGTTAGAATAATAGTCTTCATATTACTCTGAAATTAAGCACTGAAGCACACTGCTGCTTTAAATTCTAACATTTTAATTTATTCCGAAAATGTAAGTAAAAATGTGAGAGTCTGATTACATTAGGAAAATCTGCCCACATATTCAAAATAAATATTTATAATATTATAAAATGTGTAAATTGAATGTTTAAAAGTATTTAGAATAAATTGTCTTCTGTACTAATTTTTTATTATTAAAAATTTGTATGTATACTTAGTCTGAACATATTCTTAATCTAAGAAGAAAGCTAGAAAATAGGTTTTGTTACCCAAATCACTTTGGTGCCAATCACAAGATTCATCCTTTAGGAAGGGATTTATTTGTAATTCTCTATTCTGCTTAAATTCCTTCACATCTATTTCAGTTTTCCCCTAATATTTCTAAACTTTATACATTTGGTTTTATGTTTACAGAAATTTTCTGCCTTGCAGATTTACTATAGCATATGATCTTAAAGCTGTTCTCCCTTCTGAAATCTGATAGGTATTATTATTTTTCAAAGTGAAAATAAGGTTTTAATATGTGGAAACTAGGTGCCATCCTCTTCTGAAATCTTCATCCATTAAAATACATTGTTTAAAAGTGTTGAAATATTCTTAAATTTATTTAGAATATACATTTTTAAAATGATACGGTGGCACAGACAATGGGCCGTGCCAGTTTTCAATCACATTGATTTACTATTAATAAAATCAGTATTATTTTAGCTGTCACACACTGTGTTATCAACAGTAATAATGTTGTTCTTGATATTTTCCTATTTTCATTAGAATAGCATTAACTTCTATGACTGATTTTTTATAGAAGTACAGCAACATATATAAAATGTTCTCTACCTCCTGCTAGTTAAAATTTGCATATTTAAAAAAATTAATCAGTTTTATTTCTCATCAAACCTTTTAATAGAAGAGAAGGTAAAGATTATAGTCACTGTGGTAACAATTCAGCTACTCTGTACCAGGGATGTGTCAGGAAGCAAGTTTTTGGACCAACTACTTCTCTGTCCTTAATAGCCTATATTTGGGCAGTGTGGTTTCGAAGGGCTACGACATTTACATTAAATGGGTCAAATCTTTATCCAATTTGAATAGGGATTTGGAGAGTCCTGTTTTTGTTGTTGTTGTTGTTGTTGTTGTTTAAGGCATACATGGACCTGATTTACTAAACTTAACTTTTGGGGTTAGGTTTCATTATTTATTTATTTCCTCTCAGATTGTCAGCTTTAAACTTGTTTTGTAACATATGTAAAGAAAAAAGTATATTCAGCCATACTGAAATATCTGAAATATTTTCAATTGACTCATATTTTTTTCTTAGCTAATATAATTAGGAACATTTAAACTTTACCTTTGGAATCACATGCATTCGTGGTTGGCTCTTGTCAAAATTGATGTTGTTCATAATCTTTTAAAAATCCATCCATCGAGAACGCTCTTTAACATGTTCCAACTTGTTGTGGCCAGAATAGTCAAGAGAAACAGGCACTCACGTGGAGTGTTTTCTTTTCCACAGATATGTTTAAGAATGCAGGTACATAAACACATGCATACACACATGTATGTATATTTTGTCACTGTGTCTTGAAGATATTGATTATAATATTTGGAAATATAGCTAACTTTTTGACACATCTAATAATGTTCCACTGTTATTTTCTCTGTAACAGCCAATGGACTTCACAGAAACTGAAACAAATCTTACAAACATATTCATGGTTACAATGTATTTCCAGGAATAATTTCATAACTCTTTTTATTCCCATAAGCATATCCATATGTCATTCATTCAATATGTAGTAGATATTACTTTATTTCTGTATGGATGATTAACATGGATTACTAGATTAGTTGATTGAGAGAGAAAGAATAGCAGTTATGTTCTTTTTTTTTTTTTTTATTAAGTCATTTGTACATAGATCATGAACACATTTCTACCATTATGGGATTCAATGTGTTGATTATTTATACAAAGTGGAGTGCTCATATCCTACTAATTAACATAGCTTTCACCTCATTTACCCAATCACAGTGTTAAGACATTTGTGTTCTATACCTGATAGATCCAACTGGTACTTGCAATATGCTTCATAGGTGTGGTCCCCTTGCTAACCCACAGTCTATCAACTGACCCCCCTCCCTTCCCATCCCCCGCCCCTTCCCTCCTTCATCCTGGGCTATAGTTGTGATTCATCTTTCATATGAAAGTGTGAGTGATTATAAATTGGTTTCATAGTAGTACTGAGTACATTGGATATATTTTTTCCCATTACTGAGATATTTTACTAAGAAGAATATTTTCCAGCTCCATCCACATAAACATAAAAGAGGTAAAGTCTCCATCTTTTTTTAATGCTGCATAATATTCCATGTTGTACAGATACCATAATTTATTAATCCATTCATGGATCTATGGACACTTGGGCTTCTTCCATGACTTCACAATTATGAATTGAGCTGCAATGAACAATCTGATGCAAACATTTTTGTTGCCAAATGATTTTTGGTCTTTTGGATATCCTGCAATTCCTCTACTAGGTGTATATCCAAAAGTATGTTCTTAATAGAATGAACCAGCCTTATGTTTCCTGGGTTTCAATTCTGTCCCCAGAAATTTCTAGCAATGTAACAATGATATATTACTTAATTATCATAAGAATCCTCATCTTTAAATCAGGAATTAGAATTATGGCTACATTATAGGGCTAGTAGTATAAATAAAGCTGATTAAAATGGGTGCTTAGTAAGCATTAAATACATGTTAGTGATTTCTGTCTCTAAATTGCCCTTGAAGCATTATCAGCCATGTCCACCAACAAGGCAGTTCTTTTCTTTTCTTTTTTTTTTCTTGTAGTAGTAAAGATGGGTCTCTTTCTTGCTCAGGCTGGTCTTGAACTCATGACATCAAGCAATCCTCCCTTCTCAGCCTCCCAGAGTACTAAGGTTATAAGGCATGAACCACCATGTTCAGCCAGTTCTTCTGTTGTTTTATCCAATGTAGCCTCTACACCCATTTTCTGTATGTCATAACTTCTTTATGACCAATCTAAATATATAGGTTTATAATACCTTGGTCCAAGTAGTATTTGAATGAAGGGGCCCCTCCATCCTTGGAATCCAAAGACAGACTTTTGACCAAGTGCTCAAAATTAAGAGAATGGGTGCATTTCTGGAGTGGTGAGTTGGCATGTGATCATCTTTGTGACTCTTGAAGATTCCTTTTTTCTGCGTGGGGTCTAAGCTCCACTGCACCTCCATATACACCACAGGACAGGAAACTGAAAGTGGTCAGAATGAGGCTGTCACTGCATGGTAGGCATTTCTCAGCAATCCCATCTAAGGGGAGCGACATGCAGATGCTTTATCAGGGTGGGGTGGGTCCCCCTGGGCCTTCTGTTCTTCTGTTTCATGGAGTCAGAGGGGCCAGAGGGACATGGGACCATAACCTTGCTCAGTTGGCCCTTAACATGCTGCTCTTTCTCCTCTGCCCTTGGTTATGAGAAGTCTTTTGAAGACAGCAACTGGCTCCATCATGTGAAATTCCTACAACTTGATGATTCATCTGCTGAAATCATTTGCCAGCAGGAGGAGGAGGCCAGACATGCAGGGCAGATAGCTTCTTCAAAAAGGAAATTGCATGTGAAGATAATTTTATTATAAAGATTTGCTTCACGTAACAGTTCAAACAGAACAAATCAAACAGTATACTCTCCTTTTCATCTCACATGGAATTTGAAAACCATGTCAGGAATCTTTGTTTGCTCAATACACATTTTATAGCTTCCACATCTTGACTTAGGGCCAAAAGGCTGATGGAGATGAAGGTGGTCAATATATATAGCACAAAATTATGTGAATGACATCAAAGCACTAAGAATAATTCTTTCTTTGTTGAAGTGTCTTCTCAAACTTTTACATATATGTTTTTTAAATTGACTTCTCTTCTTATGTTGAAGTATTAGACATTCTGGGCAGGAGTCTTTTTGAAGGGTATGTTCACAAAACATAAACCTGATAGGCTGTGTTTTGCCTTTGCTAAGACTGGACACCAAGTGTTGGGGAAGATAAAATACAAAGAGAAATCTCACACTTTGCTGGTAAGAATGCAGAATGGTGCAGGCAGAATCCAGAACACTTTAGCAGTTTCTTAGAAGATCCAGAAATACTTAGGATTTACACAAGGTAAATGAAATGATGTGTGCACATGAAGGCTGGTATCTGACTATTCATAACAGATTCATTCATAATACTCAGATGCTGGAAACAACTTTTATGCTGGTGAGCTTTTGAATTGATAAACAAATTATGTTATATTCTTACAATAGAATTCTGTACAGCTGAAAAAGCAATACTGACATATCAAACAACATGGATGAAACTCAAAATGCTAATTAAGAAACCAGATATGAGAGTCAAATTTCTCCAATTCATTTATTTGACATTGTGGAAAAGTTTCAGAAATCAGAGCAGTAGTTATCAGGAGCAGGAGAAGGGAACGTGTTGTCTATATAAGGGCATGAAGAAACATTTTGCAGTGGTGGAAATATTTTATATCATGCTTTTCAAACTCTTTTAAAGCTGCTGAATTGTATTGTATTCAAGTTACACATTAAAAATGCTGATTAATAGTTATTTATAATAATATGTTATTGTGATAGTAGATTTTTAGATTCTACTATCTATTAGATAGTAGATAGTAGATTCAAGTTACACATTAAAAATGCTGATTAATAGTTATTTATAATAATATTTTATTATGATAGTAGATTTTTATCTCTCACTACAAAATTAAGTATAAGAAATAAAATGTATGTTAATGAGCTTGATATAACCATTCCATGATGGTGTTCACTTAGATGAATACTTATATTAAAACTTCATTTTTGGCCATAAATAGATACAATTTTTACTTGTCAATAAAATAAAAGTACAAAACAGACAAAAGATCTATGAAGATCTTTTCCACCCAAATCATCATCCGCATCATCATCATAATACATGTAGTTTTCCTCATTACACCATAAATGTGGTCCTTAGTAGGCCTTTTTGCTTGGAGGACCTTAAGCTTGCACACACTGAACCCTGACAGAGCAGAGTGCTGTAAGCTAGAGCAGGCGTCTCAAACTTTGTAAACGGGGCCAGTTCACTGTCCCTCAGACTGTTGGAGGGCCAGACTATAGTTTAAAAAGAAAAATGAACAAATTCCTATGCACACTGCACTTATCTTATTTTCAAGTAAAAAAACAAAACAGAAACAAATACAATCACACCGCCTCCCGTGGCCCGCGGGCCGCAGTTTGAGGACTCCTGAGCTAGAGTGTAAGTTACCAATGACAGTGGCTGTGGTCAGCTTCTCTGCCAACACCCTCTGCCCCACCCTCTCCCTATGTCCCCTGTTCACCAGCCCACACTTTGACCCACGGTCCTTCAGTGCAACATCCTAGGGCTTCGGTGACCTGGAAAGACTGGGCTGCCACTTAGAAGTGAGCGTAAGGAAGAGACTGGACCCAGGTACGTTCTTGTAACTTCAGCCCAGCGTAAAGGCTGAGAATAAATGGCTTACAGGCAGACAGCCCCTCTCTGCACTGAAGCACCGTCAGAATGACCCTGAGGATAAGTGCCCATTCTTTTTAGGAAGGGAACATGCAAACACACATTACATAGAATTGAACAGATAAACTTAATTTGCTTTTGTTTGTTCCTCCATTATATTTATGTTTGTTTTTGGAGAAATACTTTAAATAAACAGAATGATAACCCTTTCAACAAAAGATAAATTGACATAGAAATTATTTTAATTGGTAATTGGAGACCTAATATAATAGATGCTATATAACAGATCAATGAATGACTTTAAGGTTTTATCAAATATGAGTGCAGAAATAATAATTTGCTTTAGACAGAAGAACACCTATATGCTTTGTATTTATACAAAATAAGAGGTATAAAAATTATATTCTTATATTTTTGATGTTGAAACAAACTAAGATAATAAACATTATAAAGCATATAGATTTTTTAAATGTCATAAATGGAAAAGAATAACATTTAAAAAGAGAGAGGGAAGTGTTTATTCCAGATGTGAATCATAGATCTGAGTTATTTCATGCTCAATTATTTTCATAACATCTATTTTCCAATAACGTTATATAGATTAAAATATATTTAATTAGTGTATATACACATATTGATATATGGCATTTTATAGTTTTAAATTATGCATGTTGTTTGTACTTACCCAAACATATCTGTTTTTCATTTAAGAGAATGTGTAAAACTGACAATAATGCTATTGTGGGATTGTAAAAGGAAATTTATTCTTGAAGTGTTTTGATGGTTGTACTATTTTGTAGAAAAATGAGAGAGGAGGACCCGGAGTTACTCAGAATAACCTAGCAATGCTAACAGACCTCGGGGAGACTCACCCTTAGGTATTACCAGCCAATTTTCAATGGCTTTGCATTAAATGCCACTCACAGCCACCGATGCTGAATTTATTGAGAGCTCGTCCTTGCATTTCAAATAAATGCTTTTAGTGCCTTCTAGATGCCTCCAAGTGACACCCTCATCTCAAACTTACCAGGTCTCCCCACACTGCCAACAGCCATCTCTAAATGTCTAGCTACTCACACCCAAGACCTTGGAGTCGCCCCAGAAATCTATCATGCCCTCATCTGACACATCACCAAAGTCCTCCCAAATCCCTGGCCTCATGTGGACGTGTATCACGTTTCTCACCTGATTTCCTGCTTTAACCTTCCCCGCTTAGCTTCCAATTTGGGGTCCCTGCGGCGACACCTGCTGCCTCCAGCCTCCTGCTGCTTCCAACTAACTCAGACCTCAGACCACTCTCCTGTCACACGTGGAAACACGCAGGCCTTAGGGACTTTGATCCCGTTGCCTTTCTCCTCGGATACCTCACATGGTTTCTCTTCTGCTTCATGCTTCTCCTCAAATGTCACCTCAAGATCCCTTTTCTCTTTTCTTTTTTTTTTTTACAGTTTTTTTGGCCGGGGCTGAGTTTGAACCCGCAACTTCCCATATATGGGGCGGGTGCCCTACTCCTTTGAGCCACAGGTGCCGCCCTTTTTTTATCATCCTTTATAAATGGCAGTGACACCTCCTGATGAAACTTTAATTGCAAATTGAACTTAACCTTACTGACGCAAACAATGTAGCCTAATGACGTATCCTCATAGTAATCTGAAATAAAAAAGTAGAAAAAATTGAAATAATAAATTTAAAATTAGAAAAAGGAAATATGGTGAGTGTATATATATGTATATAAACACAGAGTGGATATAAAGTTCATGTGCAATTACACACACACACACACACACACACACCATGGGATACTACTCAGCCATATAAAGGATGAATTAATGCCTTTTGTAGAAATCTGGAAGGCATTTGCCATCTCAAGCACACCTTGAAAAGGTTTCCACAGCTGAAATTATTTATATTTTAGTGCTGTAAAGCAAGGAGGAGGGAGGGGACAGCAGCTAATGGGACTGGAGTGGAAATAGCACTCCTGGGTCCTGAGTCAGTCTTTTGCAAGAGGACTCAGTAGCTAGGCCAAGGATTATGTCATCTATGTTAGTGAGACCAGTTGGACAGTTTGGCTAAACACTTCCCTTTCATCTGACAAAATGTGCGGGATTAATTGAACATGTTTTAGGAGAGAGCGAGCTGCCAGGTAGTTTCCTACAATGAGCTGGACTTTCTGCATCTTCCCAGGTAGGTCCCTGATACAAGGGAACATAAACAGACGTGCAGCTCCAGGGACAGAGGCGTGTCCTTATGCCCCACATTGGTCAGAGCCATATATGAGTCTGTTCTGCTAGTTTATGGTTTTTACTACTTGAGGGATTTGTGGAAAGTTGGTTGGGTTGCAGCAGAGAGATACCAAGACCATTAAACAGTGAAACCATAGCACCTAGGAGGGAAGTGGTAATTTGCTTCATTTGATTTCATAAAAAGAAAGCGAGAGGTGACTTGATAATTATCCTCAAGGATATAAAAGATTACTTTTTAAAAACTGATGACCACCTGGTTTTAGTCACATTTGAGGAAAAATTAAGAAAAACTTAGTATAAACTGCTGTGCAAGGAATAGAGTTTTCACAAAGGAACTCTGGAACGTTGAAGGACAAATTCCACATACCAAGTATTGTAAGTTAAGAATTAAAATTCCATTCTTAGGATGCATTTAAATTTGGGACTATTTGAATTATTTCTTGAAGGCAGGACCAACTCCCGGTCTCAATTCCTATTGTGTGTGGACTTGTAATATCTCCATTTACAGGACAAGTGCCATTAGCCCCCTCTGAATAGCTGTTTCTCTGGAAAACCATACAATCTCTGCCTGTGAGTTGTGTAAGCATGAGTTTGAAAACTTTTTTTATTACAACGTAATTATCCTCAGGGATAGAGCATTCGAATTGAAATCTGGAAGATAAATCTTATAACTATTAATTCAAACCATTAATCTCACTAGGCAACTTTGAAAGTTATCCTGCTCAATAATACACAAAATTAATCTTGTTCTGTGTTTCTCTTGTTTGTTTGCTTTTCTGTTTCTAATAATGCTCATTTATATTGGTAGAGCATCTTTTTTGTTTCAACAATAATGCTGTTGAAGGGGAAATTCTGTCTTATATTAATCAAAATAATAATGAAAACGGCTTCAGATATATTAAATAGGAAATCAACAATGCAAATGAAGGGTGATGATAAAAAGTGGGGATGACGACTGGATCATGTGATTCATCCGCTTCTTATGAACATTAGCATATAAAATGTATTTTCCCTTTGAAGATGCCCAGTGCTTTTCTAGAGGGGTTCTCTAAGCCACCTAAGACATAACTGGGTTAGTGAAAGAGGTAACGCAATGCTGTGTATACAGATTTAATGAAGGATCATTAAGAATGGTACAAACACTATGGCTGGAAGTACAGGAAGTTGGTTGGGGTTGATGTAGTCCCTGCTCATCAAAGTCATGGAGAAATAACTCTGATTTTGCTCCCCATTAGGGACTAACGTATTTGCTCCTGAATCAGGTAAATTCTGGTGACATGAGGAATGCCAGTGAGAAGAACTCTGTCATTTTAAACTACCATAAAGGTAGGGGGAAATTTATCTCAGAACCACCTTATATAAACCACTTTCTCGCAGATTTCTGAATATAAAAATGTTAATCTTAGACTATGCATCTCTTTTTTTTTTTTTTTAAGTTGGAGTCTCAATCTGTGTAGAGTACTGTGGTGTCACAGCTCACAGCAACCTCCAACTCTTGGGCTTAGGTGATTCTCTTGCTTCAGTCTCCCAAGTAGCTGGGACTACAGGCACTCCCACAATGCCCAGCTATTTTTTGGTTGTAGTTGTCGTTGTTTGGCAGACCTGGGCCAGGTTCAAACTGGCCACCCTAGACGTATGTGGCCGGTGCCCTTGCCGACTGAGCTACGTGTGCTGCCCTCTAACACTTATAATAAAAAAAAATCTGTAGATGGTGGTCATATTTTTTAAAAGCATATCTTACTTATTAATTCCATTTAGCTCTGAATTTTCAGAATGTGTGGACTTAAGTCATTTGGTTTTTGTAAGCCTTAATTTTGTCAAATGCAGAATGGAAAATGAGATAGTATCTATACAATCATTTCTTAATATAAATAATTTTATTCTAATAAAAAATGCTATTCACAGGAATATAAATAAATCTGTACAGGGTTCAAGGTTAGTATGTACGTAGCTATTTTAAGCTGGCACAGAAATCACACACTTGTTAAAGAACACCCACAAACACCACATACATGATCTCTAGAGAATATCAGATTTGTCTATACACAGCTTGACAATTAAGTTCATGAACACATTCTAGAAAAAATGCTGGATGCCTCATTGCCAAATATCACTACGGTCACCTTTGAAGTACTCCCCTTGGGAAGCTATGCACCTGTGCCAGTGCCTAATTCACCCTTTAAAGAAATGTTTAAATATTTTTTCAGAATGGCCATCAGAACTGGAATTGTATTACCCTTGATGCTCTGAATGTCATCAACTGTCTGTCTTTCAATATTTCCTTTATCTTCAGCTGAAGAAAAAAGTCATTGGGGGCCAGACCCAGTGAGTAGGGAGGGTGTTCCAATATGGTTATTTGTTTGCTGGTTAAAACTCCCTCTCAGTGCTATGTGAGCTCTTTCTTTTTGCTCATCAGTGAACATTTTGGGACCATTTTTGCCCACACCTTTCTCCTGCAATATTTTAAGTTAAGATTTCTCTATTGATGTTTACTCGGTCTGCTGTGCTTTTCACAGTCAACAGATAATTTTGATGCAAAATCTGATGAATTTTTGCAATGTTGTTGTCAGTTCTGCTGATCACTGGCCTCCCTGACCTCTCTCTTCATCACTGATGCTTTTTCTCCCATCAAGAAAATGTTTCACCCATTTGTACACTGCTGTTTTCTTCATGGCACGATCCCCATAAACTTGAACTAACATGTCCCTCTTTTCACTTCTACTCTCTTCAAGTTTAATGAGAAATTTAATGTTTGTTTATTGTTCTACTTCAAGCCCTGACATTGTTAGCGATACACAAAAACACTCAAACACAATCGTGAACGCCACTCACCAAGACGCCACCACACGTCCATGTGAGACACTGATGCGTCAAGGTTATGAAACGTCACAGACCTGTGTGTACAGTGCGTCCACATCAGCACACAGTGGCAAGTTCTGGAACTTAGTTGTCAGGCCTTGTTTAATTCACAGTTCTGACAAGGATGTATCCTTTTGAGTGAATCCTGGTAGCTGATTTTGTTGGAAGATGGAGGTGTCCTAGCTCTGCCTTATACATCTTACATCCTACCACTGCAGAGCCATGCTGTTCTCTAGGGTACTGAACTATACACAGGACTCAGAGTCATATTTTCTTTTTTTTTTTTTCTTTTTTTTTTTCTAATAGTCAATATTAATGATGGTTAATATTATAGTAAAAGGCAGGGACATTATAGGGGACTTTAACACGCCCCAATCGTTCCTTTAAGTGATACACATCTAGCAACTTGTTTAACCTTCACAAGAATCTTCAGGAAGGTGCTACCATCTTCTCTCTACAAATGACTGTACAGATTCTTAGAGAGACAAAATAAGTGGTTAAATTGACATTTGAGTTTAAGTTGAATGACTTCTAAACCGATGTTCTTAATTTTTAAATCAAACAGTTTCCAAAGTAGGGAAGTAATCGAAGTGTTTAAGAACCATTTTCCTCATCAGAGAAACTAAGATTATAGCCCATTTTTATGGATTACTGTAAAGATTAAATTAGAAATAGTATTTGAAGAGTATGCCGATTTGTATCAGAGATTTTATTTTCCTAAGATGGGAACATTTAAAGTTGTATAGGTATTCCTTCTTTACTCAGATAGCAAATTAAAATCCAGAATAATGATTTACATGTATAGAGTTCTTACTTGGTTTTATTTTTAAGAGATCTTATAAATATTCCAAATGTCTTGAGTTATATTTTAAGTTATTTAAAATTTTATTTAAATTAAGAATTGTAAAATGTTATTTGTTACCTTCTTAAGATGTGGAAATTTTTTTTTTTCAATTATACAGTTGCATGCAATCAAAGCTAAGTTGTTATCAGCTTGAAATCGGCTGTTATATGTGTAATATGTTCTTCATAATCCCAAGGGTAATCAGAAAAATAAAAGTCTATATAAAATGCACCAAAAAAAATTAAAAACATACCTCTGCAGAAAACCATCAAATCACAAAGGAAAACAGCCATAGAGAAAGAAAGAGAAAAGTAATTTTTTAAAAACCCTAGAAAATAACTAAATGTCAGAAGGATGCCTTTACCTACCAATAATTAGCTTAAATGTAAATGGGTTAAATTTTCTAATAAAAGGATATGAATGGATGAATGAGTAAAAAAGAAGAACCAGCTATGTGTTGCCCACAGACAAACTACCCTTTTAATTTAATTTTATTTATTTTTTTGAGACAGAGTCTCACTATGTCGTCCTCAGTAGAGTGCTATAGTATCACAGCTCACAGCAACCTCAAACTCTTGGGCCTAAATGATTCTCTTGCCCCAGCCTCCCAAGTAGCTGGGACTACAGGCTCCTGCCACAGTGCCGGCTATTTTTTTGGTGTTGAAGTTGTCATTATTGTTTAGCAGGTCTGGGTTGGGCTTGAACCCATCTGCTTCAGTGTATGTGGCCAGTGCCCTACCCACTGAGCTGTGGGTGCTGAGCCCAGACTGTCCTTTTAAGTACATGAATAGATTGAAATTCAAAGGATGGAAAAACATATCTCATTCAAATGAAAACCAAAAACAAGCAAGGGTAGGGTAGGTATACTTAGATAAATTAAACCATAAAAACTGTACAAAGAGACAAAAAAAGGCCATTGTAAGTACATATATGCAAACCATAGTGGAGCACCTAAATATAAAACAAATATTAAAAAATGTAAACAGAGAAATAGATTGCAATGTGATAATAGTGGGTACTTCAATACACTACTTTCAATATTGGACAGATTATCTAAACAGAAAATTAATAAGAAAACATTCAACTTAGACCTAAAGACATTTATAAAACATGCCATCCGACAGCAATAGAATACATATTTTTCTCAAGCACACAAAACATTCTCCAGGATAAATCACATGTTCGTTCACAAGACAAGTCTTAGCAAATTTAAGAAGACTAAAATTATATCCAATACCTTTCCCTCCACAATGATATGAAACTAGGAGTCAATAACAATAAGAATTTCAGAAATTCACAAATTCATGACAGTTAAAAAAATATGTACCCGAATAACCAATACAGCAATGAAGAAATTAAAAGGTAAATTTAAAAATATCTTGAGACAAACACAAAACAGAAACAACATTTGAAAACCTGGGATGCAGCAATGGCAGTACTAAAAGAACAGGTGGGTTTTTTTTTAATTTTTTATTACGATTTCATTATTTTTTAAATCCTTTATTAAATCATAACTGTGTACATTAATGCATTTATGGGGTACAATGTGCTGATTTGACATACAATGTGGAATGCTTACATCTAGCATAACTGTCTCCTTGCTGACTTACTTGTATGGCAAAAACATTCATACTCTATTCATAATAGTATAGAAACGTGTTATTGCATATTAGGTTAGATCCTCCAAAAATCCTCCCTCCTTCCAGCCTCCCTCCTCCCGTCCTCTCTCTCTCCCCTCTCCCCTTCCCTCCTTTTTTCTGGACTATCCTTACGTTTTACCATTCCTATGAATGTGTGGGTGATTATATACTGATTTCAAAGTAGTATTGAATACAATGGATACTTTTTTTCCATTCTTGAGATACTTTAGTAAGAAGAATATGTTCCAGCTGCATCCAAGTAAACATAAAAGATGTGAAGTCTCTATATTTTTTATGGCTGCATAGTATTCCATGGTGTACATACACAATTTCTTAATCTATTCATGGTTAACAAATGGAAGAACTTACTATGCTCCTGGTTGGGAAGAATCAACATTGTTAAAATGTCTAGACAACTTAAAGCAAGCTACAGATGTAATGCAATTCCTATTAAGGCACCATCATACTTTAAAGAGCTTGAGGAAATAATGCTCCGTTTTTTATGTAATCAGAAAACTACCTCAAATAGCAAATACACTACTCAGAAAGAAAAGAACAGTTTATAGCAGTACCACTCTGCATCCAAAAGAAAGGCAGCAAATACACTGTCTCATGTTATGCCTTGAGGAAATGTAAAAAGAATAGGTTAATATTAGAGAAATGAATTAATAAATAAATATCAGAGCATAAATACCGGGTATAAGCCAAGTTTTTTCAGCACAAAATTTGTGCTGAAAACCCCGAACTCGGCTTATACTCAGGTCATACAGGTTATTGATTTGGTGCGGTGCACCTAATCAAATGCACGTAGTCTCCAGTCGTCTTCTGCCATCTGCTTGAGGGGGTGATGCTTCAGCTCAGTCCACAAGTTGCAGATGAGCTGAAGAGGTAGGCGGCTGAACTGAACTGCATTCCACTGAACTATTTAACCCACAATATTTAATGGCACATTTAATTAAGTGAAAACGCCATTTAAGGCAGTAAAGTCTTGTAAATAAATGATTCCTCAATTATTGTACTGATTCCTCAATTATTGTAATTGTTTTGGGTATATATTTTTATTTTTAAAATTTATGAGTGGCTGCTGCATTTTCCACCTCGGCTTATACTCAAGTCACTAAGTTTCCCCAGTTTTTAGGGTAAAATTAAGGGGGTTGGCTTATACTTGGGTCGGCTTATACTCGAGTATATATGGTAAATGAAACAGAGATTAGAGAAGGAATAAGGGCGGGACCTCAGTGCTGGCCCACGGCTTCCTGGCAGGGGGAATAACAGGGTCATATTGGGTGGGGAACATTGGGCCCTGGACCCTGGGGACATGAAGGGAGGCCAGGGGGATGGAGTTCAGCGATCCAGGAAAGATAATGTGGTTTCAGGGGTAAACAGGGAAGATAATGTGGTTTCAGGGGGTAAACGGGGGAGATAATGTGGTATAAGGGGGTACAAGGGGTAGATAATGTGGTATCTCGGAGTCAACGGGGAAGATAATGTCGTATCTGGGGGTACTCGGGGAAGAGAGTGTG
>CAUYPK010157261.1:0-12478 GCA_963574355.1 Loris lydekkerianus
GCTTCTTCACTCTTAAATAGTGTGTCTTGATTAAGATAATTTCTTATTTTAATAAAGTCTTTTTTATCAAATTATTCTTTTGTGGGTGGAGCTTTTGTCTTTACTCCCCAGGCAATTGAAGCAGTATCAAAAATACACTACTGGGACCTGATCAAACTAAAAAGCTTCTGCCCAGCCAAGAACATAGTGAGTAAAGCAAGCAGACAGCCCACAGAATGGGAGAAAATATTTGCAGGTTATACCTCCCATAAAGGTCTAATAATCAGAATCCACAGAGAAATCAGATTTATTAGCAAGAAAAGAACACGTGACCCCATTTCAGGGTGGGGAGGGGACTTAAAGAGAAACTTCTCTAAAGAAGACAGACGCAAAATCTACAAACACATGAAAAAAAGCTCATCATCCTTAATCATCAGAGAAATGTAAATCAAAACTACTTTGAGATATCACCTAACTCCAGTAAGAGTAGCCCACATAACAAAATCCCAAAAACCAGAGATGTTGGCGTGGATGTGGAGGAAAGGGCACACTTCTACACTGCTGGTAGGAATAATGCCCACTAATACTTTCCTTCTGGAAGGATGTTTGGAGAACACTTAGAGATCTAAAAATAGAGCTGCTATTCGATCCTGTAATTCCTTTACTAAGTTTATACCCAGAAGACCAAAAATCCCAATATAACAAAGACATCTGTAACAGAATGTTTATCATAGCCCAATTCATAATTGCTAAGTCATGGAAGAATCCCAAGTGCCCATCGATCCACGAATGGACTAGCAAACTGTGGTACACGTATACCATGGAATATTATGCAGCCTTAAAGAAAGATGGAGACTTTACCTCTTTCATGTTTACATGGATGAAGCTGGAACATATTATTTTTAGCAAAGTATCTCAGGAATGGAAGAAAAAGTATCCAATGTACTCAGCTCTACTATGAAGCTAAATTACAGCTTTCACATCAAGGCTATAGCCCAAAAATAGCACAAGACTATGGGGAAAGGGCCAAGGAAGAGGAAGGGAGGGGGGAGGTTTTGGTGGAAGGAGGGTAATGGGTGGGGCCACATCTATGGTGCATCTTCTAATGGTTATGGGCGAAACTTACTAAATGCAGAATACAAATGCCTACATACAGTAACTAAGAAAATGCCACGAAGACTACGCTCAGCAGTTTGATGAGTATACTTCAGACTGTATATGAAAGCAGCACATCGTACCCCTTGCTTACACTAATGTCCACAGCTATGATTTAATAATAAAAATAAATAAATAAATAAATAAAAAACGGTCTAGTGCTTAGGAATACGTTTCACATGCATTACTGATGCACTGTTGACGTCAGCAAAGTCTCAGGAATACATTTCTTGTGTATCACCGATCCACTGTGTGAGGTCAGCAAAGTCTCGGGGTTACATTTCTGGTGCTTTAGTGATTCACTGTATGGCGTCAGCAAAGTCTCTTTCCTCTTCCATGTTTCAGTTCTGTTACTGTAATAATGGTTGGATTCAACTATTCCATTCTGCCTGTTAATTACTGATCCTGTTAGAGGAACTTTGGTTTGAGAGTACAATAGAACCTCAAACAGGATCAATGGGAAAGAATTAATCAATTAGTAATGTCTGCCCTGGACAAGGGAGTCGGGAGCGATCCAGTAAGTTACATTTGTTTGCCAATTCATGGGCTAGAAACTCTCTGAGGACATTTCCTATTTAAAATATTTCATTCTGAACACATTTATAAAAGAGTTTTATTATAGGATAAAACGAAAGAGAAATCGGCTGATTTCTAGATTTACTATCACTACTTTGGTGTCTTTTAACAGCTTAAAGTCTATGTGTGTTTTCCTGTTCTTGATAGAAACATGCAAGACAAGCTCTGAGGAAAAGAAAAATGTGCCTGGATTTAAAAGAAATTCAGTGTGAGATATCTGATAGGTTGAAAGTGATTTATGAAATGAGTCCTCTGTTTTGTTAGAACACGAATTGTTGTTCCATTTGGGGCCCTTTATATGAAACAGATGCCCCATCTATAAATCTGGCACCCTGCAGTAAGGGAGATGGCATTTTTGAATAAATTATTATGGCTCCAGGAAGTAAAAGTGTGGATGAACAAATTTGTATTGGCTTTTTGGCATACAAGTGAGTTTATCAATCATCTGCCTGGCATGATCTCCCCCTCCCTGTTCCTGTTAAGGGGACTGGTTTTGGGGAAAGACTTGAAAGTTCTGTTGAGAAATGTGTTCTTTGACCTAAGCCTCATCAGGTTTAACATGACCAGGGGTAGGTAGGGGGACCGTCCCAGCCTTGTTGAGAAAGTGCTGCTGTTGTGTTGGGGTTTCAGTTTCCAATGTAATTCCCAAAAGAAAGTGGATTAAAGTACTCTGTAGAGTTCAGAGAAAGAATACATCTGTATTTGAATTTTTTTCCCTTTTTGTCATTGAGCTCTTTTGGGTCTACTTTCTACTTCCCAATATAAAAGTGAAAATTTCATTGTTTTTCCGTCCTAGACCTATCCTGACTGTTTGATAGTTTTTGATGGTATCGGCTTATGATCCTTTTCTTTGCACTTGAAAGCAGCAAGCTCGTTCATTTATTCATTGGTTTCAAAGTATTCAAAGTATTCATTTATTTCCCTGATGGGGAGGAAGACACATGGTTGGTCACAGGGGTGACAGTGCTGTTTATACAAGACACGCCCTATCTTTACAGTTTACAACTCAGGGCCATGAATACAATATATACCTAAAATGACAGATAATTCAAATATAGGTTCTAAATGATTTTGGAATTTGTTCATTTTAGAAGAAGTTATTCATTTGCCTTATTTTGACCTTATTTTTTGATTTGTAATATAGTCAGCTGGTTCAGAAATAGAAGTGAAACCAAAAGAAGTCTTATTCTAACTCTTGATCCCACTTACCTAATTTCCTATCCTTTGGCCTCTTATGTGTAACTGTTCTTATTAATGTCTTATGTAGTTTTTGTTGTTTATTTTTGTGCAGACATAAATACATTTTTCTTTTTTTTTTTTTGAGACATGACATAGACTCTTGCTCTGTCTCTCAGGCTAGAGTGCAGTGGTGGCATCATAGCTCACTCCAAACTCAAACTCCTGGGCTCAAGTGATCCTCCTGCCTCAGCCTCCACAGTAGCTGGGCCACAAAGCCTGGCTTATTTTTCTATTTTTAGTAAGTACAGAGTCTTGGTCTTGCTCAGGCTGATCTCAGACTCCTGAGGTCAAGTGACCCTTCCCCTTTGACCTCCCAGAGTGCTAGGATTATATGTGTGAACCTCCATGCCTGGCCCTGACTTGTATTTTTTTTTATCATAAGCTAGCTTAAACATCTTTTTTTTTTTTTTTTTTTTCTGCAGTTTTTGGCCAGAGCTGGGTTTGAACCCGCCACCTCCAGCATATGGGGCCGGCGCCCTACTCCATTGAGCCACAGGTGCCTTCCTAAACATCTTTTTATAATATATGGTTAAGAGACATTTTTATTTCTTTTCTGTGACGTATCAACATTTCTTGCTGATAGTTCTATTGCTTTGTTGATATATTTTTTTCTTTATAATTTCTAGGAGCAAAATTTACTCTTCATCATGAACATTTACTCTAAGCAAAGTTCCTCCCTCTCCCCTGTTATTTTAAGAGATAGTCTCTCACTGTGGTGCTTAAACTGGACTTGAACTTCTGGGCTCAAGTGATCCTTCCACTTCAGTTTCCTGAGTCTAAGCTAACTATTTTATATATGCTCACTTATTTAGCCCTCAGCGAGCCTGGGAGTTGGGTATTGCCAGTCCATTAAAAAAAATGAAGAAACAGATTCAGAACAACTAAGTGACTACAGGCCACACAGCCAGAAGAGGCAAAACTTGTGTGAAGCCAAGTAGTATTGCTCCTAAAGTCTATCCTCTTAACCGCCCTGTATTACTGTTTTCCTTAGGTAGAGCCAGAGTTAACTCATCTAAACTGATTTTCATTTCCCAAATACACAAGATATGGAGTGGCGTGTTGCTGAGCTCATGCTGGGTGGCAGGTGAAAGCCCAGCTGGGATTACAGACATGCCTTGCATAAACCGCCCAGCAAATGATCCCCAGGGAGACTGATGGCACACCCCCACCCAAGGAGAGCCTTATGACAGTGTGACTGAAGCCAGGAGGAAACAGAAATGACAAGTGGCTGAAATTACACAGGAAAAGGATTGTACTAAGGCAGGCGCCATGGTAGAGTGTGCATCTGTGTGCATCGCCACTGCAAACCAAGCGTGTAAACCCAACTTCAATAAGAATGGCTTTCCACTAGAAGCCCAGAAAATTTTTAAATGTTGCAGCTATTCCTGCCCTTGCCACCTGAAAGGAGGCTTCAGGGAAACTTGGGTGATAGACGTTGTCTGAATTACCTCACCAATTTCCTTCTCAAACAGCATGGCCCAGCAGCTAGAGGCTCTGGGGTTCTCAGGGAGGACAGTTTCCCTTCCCAGGTGTCCTTTCTGCTTAAAGTTGCTCATGCTGTGGATGAAAAATTGAGCTGGCCCCAAAAGAACAAAATAGATGAAACTGTGGTTCATTTATGGCATGTGACAAATCTGCAGGATTTGACGCAAGTGCATTACTAAATGATTAAAACCCTGAGTTCTCCCCTCCGGGAGTAAGTGTGTGAGGGTATTATATTACTCTTGAATAATGTAATCGCTGCAGTTTTCTGCCAGTTTGAAAATACCCAAGATGCCCTTTTTCACTCTATTTACCAATTACATCCTAAAAGCCATCTTCATCACAGCAAATTTCCCTATTTTCTTTCACTTTAGATTATTATGATTTAGTAAAATTTGAAGCCAGTGGATTTAAACTTAATTAAGGCTACAGTCATGTTTTTAAGCAAGGTAGCAGAAGTGTATGAAGGAGTGTGCAAACGGGATTCAGGAAGTGTCTCCTGGTATGAACTTGGAAGTGGTGGGAATGACACTCTTACTGACACACAGGAGGGGAGTCAGAATGGATTTGGTTTTGCTGAGAACTTAATTAATGTTTCCATTAGGGTATGTACTGTATATACTCGAGTATAAGCCCAGTTTTTTCCGGCACAAAATTGGTGCTGAAAAACCTGAACTCAGCACAAATTTTGTGCCGGAAAAAACTCGGCTTATACTCGAGTATATACGGTAATACATAAAGAGGTTCAACATTTCCCCTGAAAAGTATATATTCAGAAGTGGAAAAATCATAGAAAATAGATTGTTGCTTTCACTATTTCAGCTTGATGTGAGAGGAGGCCTGGCATGTAAGACCAGGAGGATCTTTGGATTGTAGCTGCACTATACATCAGGGGTTGATAAACTTTTTCTGTAAAGGGCCAGATGGTAAATATTTAAGGCTTTGAGGACAATAAGGCCTCAGATGGAATTGCTCAACTATGCTGTTACAGTGTGAAAGTGTTCATAGACAACACATAAATGAGTGAGCATGGTTTTGTGCAAATAAAACTTTATTAATTAATTATTTATTTATTAAGCAATTCTCTTGCCTCAGCCTCCTAGGTAGTTGGGACTACAGGCGCCCGCCACAACACCTGGCTATTTTTTTTGTTTTTGTTGTCACTGTTGTTTAGCAGGCCTGGGCTGAGTTCGAATCTGCCAGGCCCAGTGTATATGGCCAGTGCCCTAACCACTGAGCTATGGGCACTGAGTCAATAAAACTTTATTTATAAAAACAGGCTGTGGGTTGGACTTGGCCCCCAAACTATACCTGACCTTGTCATAGAGCAAAGCTTGAATGCTATCTCCCTAGGTAAGAAATCTTATACTGGGTTGTACCCTCAGATTACAAACTGCTTTCATTTGCAAATACGATGGCCTCCAGCCACAGAATTAGAGTAAGACACCTCCAAGAGGACCTGGAGTTAGGCCTTCCACCAATTCTTTATTTTCATGATCCTTCTGGCTCTTGTTTCCTTTTATTCATAAGTCATGTGTTTGATACTTCCTTTATCTTTGTCATGCACCACTATCATTTTAGTTCCCTTTTTCTACTTTCCTGTTAACAGTATGAGGAATGGGTTGGGGCGTGGACTCAAGGTTCATTCACACCTGGGTTCAAGTCTCAGCTCAGTCACTTACTCAGAAAAGTACTTGATTCCTGGGACTGTCAAATGAGGCTTGAGGTGGATAACTCAAAGTTTCTGTGATGTTTAAAATAATGTGAATGATGCTTCACAGATTAGTGTTCAATAAGTACGAATTAAAGATAAAACATACATCTAAAGTATAAATATTTATACTTTGTGGTCTCTGGAATTCTCTCTAACTTTTACAAATCAAATTCTGAAATTTTTCCAGACTTCCATATCCGACAACATTAGAAGCAGAAATGTCCTCAGAAGAGAGTAATTGTTTTGGCTATTATTAAGCTGGATTGTGAGTGACAAAAACACATGGAGTGAGCTCTTGAACAATGAGCAGAATACCAGTCTGTCTGGATGGGTGGGTGCAGATAATAACAATAGTTAACAGCTGGGTATAGTGGCTCATGCCTGTAATCCTAGCACTCTGGGAGACCAAGGTGGGTGGGTTGCCTGAGGTCATGGGTTGCCTGAGACCAGCTTGAGCAACAGCAAGATCCCATCTCTAAAAATAGCTGGGCATTGTGGTGGGCACCTGTAGCCCTAGCTACTTGAGAGGCTGAGGCAGAGAATCTCTTGAGCCAAGAGTTTGAGATTGACTGTGAGCTATGACACCACAGCACTTTACTGAGGGTGACAAAGTGAGACAGAGTCTCACAAGGTGAGACTCTTGGTGTATCTGAACAAAGTGTATCAGATTTTAAGGCAGGTGGTCTTAGACACCAGACGACCCATGTAGGAGACTGCTAAACTATGTGGACATATTGAAAACAAAACAAAACAAAACAAAAAAACAAAAGAATTAAAAAAAACAATAGTTAACAATGATTACAGGCCAAGAACTATGCAAAGTGTATTTTTTTTTTTTTTTTTTTTTTTTGCGGTTTTTGGCCAGGGCTGGGCTTGAACCCACCACCTCTGGCATATGGGGCTGATGCCTTACTCCTTTGAGCCACAGGCACCACCCCCCTTTTTTTTTTTTTTAATAGAGTCTCACTTTGTTATCCGGGCATCATAGTTCATAGCAACCTCAAACTTCTGGGCTCAAGCAATCTTTTTGCCTCTGCCTCCTGAGTAGCTGGGACTACAGATGCCCGCCACAATGTCTGTCTATTTTTTTAGAGATGGAGTCTCAGTCTTGCTCAGGCTGGTCTTGAACTCCTGAGCTCAAGAAATCCACTTGCCTCGGCCTCTCAGAGTGCTAGGATTATAGGCGTGAGCCACCACCATGGCCTTATGAAGTGTTTTAAATGCTTTACCTTTTTTACTCCCACAGCTTTCCAAGGACAATAAATAGTGTCTCATTTAAATAAGGAAATTGGACTTTAGGAAAATTAAATAATTTGCCCAAGGTCAGGACAGTGTAAAAAAAAAAAAAAAAAAAAAAAATTGCCAGGACTTGAACAAGGGGCATCAGATTTTAAGGCGGGTGGTCTTAGACACCAGACAACACATGTAAGAGACCGCTAAACTACGTGGACATATTAAAATAATTTCAGGATTCAAAAAAAAAAAAATTTCAGGATTCCTGGACTAATTGGAGTAAAAGATGATTGAGATGCAATAGGCGGGAGAGATACAAAGAGGCCTACTTTGAAAAGGAATTATTTAGTTGTCCATTGACTTGACAATGAGTCTGTCTGAACTTGTTCTATCATTTTATCATGACTAATGATAGACCTTCAACTTAAATTCAAGGCAAAGTTAATGAAGTGAAACCTGGAAGTTAGCAACAGGAGAAAAAAAGTCAAGCTGACACTTAAAAGCCAAACTTTAAGTTTTCTCTTCTCATATTTGAAGCCCACTTTCTTTATAAAGACCTAAGTGTCTGAAGCTTTCTTTCATTGGGCATTTTTTATAAAGTGCAGTGAAATATGACCATAAAACAGGTTTTAACAATTATAACTATGTAAAATAATGTGAAATTCCTTTTTTTCTTTTTGAGACAGTCTCAAGCTATCATCCTAGGTAGAGTGCTGAAGCGTCATAGCTCACAGCAACCTTCAACTCTTGGGGTCAAGCAATCCTCTTGCCTCAGTTTTTCTATTTTTAGTAGAGATGGGGGGGTCCCACTTTTGCTCAGGCTGGTCTCAAACTTGTGAGCTCAAGCTATCCATCCGCCTCATCCTCCCAGAGTGCTAGGATTACAGGTGTGAGCCACCGCAAGGAATTCTTTTTTTAAAGATACAAGTCAAAATCTTCCTGTTTGAGGCAGTGTGGGAAAGCAAGAAACACATTGGACTTTCTTTCTTTTTTCTTTTTGAGACAGTCTCACTATGTTACTCTGGGTAGACTGTTATGGAATCACAGCTCACAGCAACCTCAAACTCTTGGGTTTAAGTGATTCTCTTGCCTCAGCCTCCCAAGTAGCTGGGACAACAGGCGCCTGCCACAATGCCTGGCTATTTTTATTTTTTTGTTGTAGTTGTCATTGTTGTTTGGCAGACCTGGGCTAGATTCGAAGCTGCCAGCTCCCCCACACTGGACTTTAAGAGTCAGAAGAGCCGGCTGGAGCAGGGGAGGGTAGCTCACGCCAGTAATCCTAGCACTCTGGGAGGCCAAGGTGGGTGGATCGCTTGAGCTCAGGAGTTTGAGATAAGCCTGAGCAAGAGTGAGACCTCCTCACTACTGAAAATAGAAAAACTAGTAGAGCGTTGTAGCTAGTGCCTTTAGGCTCAGCTATGAGGGAGGCTGAGGCAGGAGTGCTCAAGCCCAAGAGTCTGAGGTTGCTGTGAGCAAGGATGCCACAGTACTCCACCCAGGCTGACAGAGACTCTGTCTTAAAAAAAAAAAAAAAAAAATAGCCAGCTTGAAATGCTCACTTGTCAGTTTCTGGATGGGTGTCTTCTTATTTCTCTGAAACTGAGTTTCCTCTTTAAAAAAAAAAAAAAAAAAAAAAAAGGTTCTAAAATGTTGTCTACTGTTGCACCATGAAGAATCAGTGTAATAAAATTACCTCAAGAGTATGCAAATTATAAGTCCCCTTTAAATGCTGAATTGGGCTGTGACTTTTGATGTTTTTTCCAAAGGACGTGCTATATTCATTGATAACACCGCAATGATAAATAGTACATTCTGGACTTTCATCAGGACCCTAACCCAATGTAAATCACTGAGTTTACTTTTTATTTGGCCATAGTAGATTTGTGTGGGGTTTTTTTAACACTTAAAAAATTTTTAGGAATAATATACCTACAGCAAAGTGGATAAACCTTAAGTGTTCCCTGCTCAGTGGAATTTAAATATGTGTGCACCCACAAACCTCCAACCCAGATCACGAGGCAGAATATTTCCAGCACCCATGTTTCCTCATGCCCATCCTAGGTGCTACTTGCTCCAAAGGTAACCAGTATTTCTTTTTTTAACTTTTCATTTTGAAATAATTTCAGCCTTAAAAAAAAATTTACAAAGTATTGTAAAGCATCTCTGCCCTACCTTTCACCCACATTTCCCAAGTCATGGGACAATTATCAAAACTGGGAAAAGAGAATCACTTGAGCCCAAGAGTTTATGGTTGTTGTGAGCTATGAACGCAAGGCACTCTATCCCGGGGACAGACTGAGACTCTGTCTAAAAAGAAAAAATAAATAAATAAAACTGGGAAATTAACGCTGATATGCTTCTATTAACTGTTCTACAGACCTTATTCTCATTTCACTAATTATTCCATTAATGTCTTTTTTTCTGGTCCAGGATCCACGCCAGGTTCACACACTGTATCCTGTTGTCCTGTCTCTATAGTTATTCCAGTTTGGGAGAGTTCCTTTGTCCTTCCTGTCTTTCACCACATTTTAAGAGACTGGTCAGTTATTTTACATAATGTCCTTCAATTTAGGTTGGGGTGATGCTTCTTCATGATCAAATTCAGGCTGTGCATTTTAGGCAATAATGCAAGAGAAGTAGTCTTGTGCCCTTCTTAGTACATAAGTGTATTATCTGGAGATACCTGATAATGTCTCATTATTGGTGACATTTGCCTTGATCACATGACGAATATGGTATCGCCCAGATTTCTCAACTGTAAAGCTATTATTAATATTTTCTCCCTTTTTAATTAATAAATATTTTGTTGGGAGATGTTTTGAGACCATGCAAATATTTTGTTACTTATCATACATTTACCCACTAATTCAACACCTGTTATTGTTATTTGCCAAATAGTGATTCTCTGTTTTTATCATTCCTTCTGCATTTATGAATTGGAATTTTATTATAAGAAAGAGCTATTTATTTGCCCCATTTCTCTTCTTTTCTTTTCTTTTTTTTTTTTTTTGAGACAGAGTTTTACTTTGTTGCCCTCGGTAGAGTTCTGTGTTGTCACAGCTCATAGCAACCTCAAACTCTTGGGCTTAAGTGATTCTCTTGCCTCAGCCTCCCAAGTAGCTGGGACTACAGGCGCCTGCCACAATGCCTGGATATTTTTTGGTTGTAGTTGTCATTGTTGTTTGGCAGGCCCAGGCTGGATTTGAACCCGCCAGCTCCAGTATATGTGGCTGGCGCCCTAGCCACTGAGCTACAGGTGCTGAGCTCCTTTACCCCATTTTTTTCTTTTTCTTTTCCTTTCTTGAGATAAAATCTCACTCTGTTGCATTGATTTGAGTGGGTAGAATGCTGTGGCATCATACTTCATAGTAAACTCAAACTCTTGGGCTCGAGGGACCCTCTAGTAGCTGGGGCTACAGAAGCCCGTCACAACTCCTGCTAGTTTTTCTATTTTTAGTAGAGACAGGGTCTTGCTCTTGCTCAGGTGGTCTCAAACTCCTGAGCTCAAGCAATCCACCTATCTCAGCCTCCCAGAGTGATCACAGGTATGAGCCACTGTGCACAACCCCCATTTATTTCTTTATTCACTTATTTATCAATTTTAACACATTAAATTTTGTTTAGTAAACATTTATTTTAACAAATACATTTTCTTTTAGTTTTATTATCACTTATATACTTCATAGATACAGTATTTATCAATTATTTATTCATTTAGAATGAGCCTGTATTCATGGATATTTTATTTTATTCTATATATTACAATTACTGCCAGTAATTTATTGGTTAGATTATTCCAGCTTTAGTCATGGGGAGTGTCTTTAAGTTGGCTTCTGTGCCTTTTAGATGTGCCCCACATTAACAAAAAAATTTTTTTCTTTACTTTCTCTAACCATAAGATGTTCCAGACTCATCTTGTGCTTTCTCTGTCCCAGCCCTGGGATCAATCGCTTTTTTAAGAAGCCCTTGTTCTTTCACTGGGGAATGGCATAGAGACCAAGATCTGGGCCCTCCACATGTTCAGTGCTACTGAGATGTCACTGTTTTCCTGGCTTCTGGGTCCTCTGAGCAGAACGCACAGGGAGATACCACATACATATATGAGATGTAGTACCCACACACCTACTTGCATTTCTACATCTATCTGTATATTTGTGAAGGTATGTACATATACCCAGTTCCACTTTAACACCACAGGGTTTATTCTAGTCTTCCTCCTTTTCTTATATATAACTCTTTTCTCTAACACAGAGAAACCTGTACCTCCTTCATAATATACTCATCAACTTGCTCAGTCCTTGACTACCCATAACGCAGCTTCAAGACTGTAATAACACGGCTGGGAGCAGTGGCTCACACCTATAATTCAAGCACATTGGGAGGCAAAGAGCAAGACCCTGTCTGTATAAAAAATAGAAAAACTAGCCAGGTGTGGTCTATAATCCCAGCTATTCCAGAGGCTGAGGCAAGAGGATCATTTGAGTTTGAAGCTGCAGTGAGTTATGATTACAACACAGCACTCTAGACCAGGCAACAGAGGAAGACCCTACCTTAAAAACAAAACAAACAATAAATTGCTAATCCACACCCCTCTGAAAATTAATTTAACTAGAATACAATATTTGTAAACAGTTCTTTAGTTTTGCAATACATAGTAAAAATACCGTGGTCTCAACTACCCTAGATTAGTTTTCCCAGCCCCACACCTCTCCTCAGTGGTTAGGTTGTGTGTGAGTTGTGCCACAGTTTATTTGTTGCTATTTGTGTTCTATTTGGTTTCCCAGTACACTCCTGCTAATTTCAACTATGTATTAGGTTGTTTCAAAAGTTTTGTCCATTTTAATGTCATGTGTTTTTGTAGCTCCATATCTCAATACATATTTATTCTACTGTGTTGTGGTATATACTGATCGATGGAGAATTTTGTACTCTATACATTGATGCTATTTATTTTTTTCTACTTTTAATTTTTTTTATTCTTTTCAGCCTATTACTATATGATGTCATTAAGCGATTTTCGGCCAATTTTTCTCTACGAATTCAAATTGAACCAAAGCGCTGCCGAAACAGCCCAAAAAAGTAACCAGGCATTTGGCAATG
>CAUYPK010157264.1:0-36501 GCA_963574355.1 Loris lydekkerianus
AAGCTAAACTATCGCTTTCACATGAAGGCTATAACCCAACTGTACCACAAGACTATGGGGAAAGGACCAAGGAAGGGGAAGGGAGGGGGGAGGTTTGGGTGGAGGGAGGGTAATGGGTCGGGCCACATCTATGGTGCATATTTTTATCTATAATAAAAAAGAAAGAAAAAAAAAAAAGAAATACAACCAAATTGGCAGTTAAGGCTTCAACATATGAATTTGGTGGGAGCCGGGAGAACACATAACATCTAGTTCTTAACAGAGGAAGTGCCATGTAAATGCTTCGAGATTTATATGCAAATATGAAGTAACTAGGAATTTGATTTTCACTTCATGGAATGAGAGCTAGAGGTAATTATTAATTCAGCCTGTGGAAAAATAAAATGTTTGCGGACTGTAAATATGTTCTTTTTTTTTAGACAGAGTCTCACTATGTCACCCTCAGTAGAGGCTGTGACATCACAGCTCACAGAAAACTTCAAACACTTGGGCTTAAGCAATTCTCTTGCCTCAGCCTCTCAAGTAGCTGGGACTATAGGCGCCAGCCACAACTCCTGACTATTTTTTAGAGACAAGGTCTCACTCTTGCTAAGGCTGATGTTGAACTCCTGAGCTCAAGCAATCCACCCACCTTGACTTCCCAGAGCCCTAGGATTACAGGCGTGAGCCACCAAGCCTGGCCCTGTAAATTTATTCTTAATCCATTTGGTGATGTGTTTTTCTCAGTAAACCACTGGGAGTGTGGGTTTGACCTGCTCTGTATGGCTGGCCAGCCTTCTGGAAGACTCAAAATAATATATAATCATTTATTTCTTCTGGAAAAGTTATGTTTTCACTTGGTCCTCCCAAATGAAAGAACTATTACTCCTGAAAATGATTTTTGGGGGTCCCCTAAACAAAATTTCCAAATTATCTTTTCTGTAATTATTTGCTTTCCTGGATTTAAATTCTGAAATATCCCAAGATAATAGGGAAAAGTAAATAATAATAATAATATAATAGCCATCTTGATAGTTTTAAGACACTGCACTAAGCATTTTTTATGGGCTACCTCATTTAATTTTTATAAAAACCTTTAGGTATCTACTGTACCCCCAATTTATAGATAAGAAAAACGAAGCTATATATCTAGTAAGTGGAAGAGCCATGATACTAACTCTGCCAGGCGTGTCACTCACTGGGCCCCACATACCTAAACTTGAGATTGCATCACTTTCTTGGTAATTAAAAATATATATATTCTTTTCATGAATATAGTCTCCAGAAGTGACATTGCCTTGAACTCTTAACTCTTCATATTTTCATTGGGTATTATCAATTTAAATCTCAAAGTACAGGATGAGAACAAAAGATATTAAAAAAAAAAAATTCTTCAGAATGCTAAACCATACTGATGCTTTACTATTTTTTTTTTCACCACAATAAGATCTGTATTTATTATCAAATTGCTTTTGCAAGCTACAAGTGTAGAATTTAGCCTGGTATTCATGATCAAGGTTTCTGTAATTCCAAGTCAGAATTATAGGAAAAAAATTATGAGACAATGGTTGATAAGATTGAAAAAAAATTCATATTTACAGGGGAGTTTTCAAGTGACTTCCTGTAATGTCTTTTCACTGAAAGAAAGCTTTTGAAAAGACAAGTACATAAAGAAGTTATCCTGCAGTGAACAGAACAAAGCCCATTAATGACAATAATGTGAACATTCAAGGAATTATTAAAAGAACCTTTCACTTTGAGGGAAAATTAATTTACCCAGAATTTAGTGCAATTGTTAAAATGAGAAAATCAGAGGCGATTCGGCAGAGCTTGTGGTCAAAGTTTTGCCTAAAGCCACAGCCATTGGAAGGAGTCAGCATCCTCTTTTCTCTTCTGTGTGTTGTCAACTAGCTCTGGGAGGCATATACACTTGAGACTGTCAGAACTTAAAAGTGACTCGTATGTCTATAAACTTCCATCACCGTTTTATCTACACATATTTTAAGACTCTTATTTATTGAATTTTACAAAAAATAGCTTCATTTCATCTTTCTTTTTTTTTCTTTTAAAATATATTTAAATATGTAAAGCCTTACAAATTAGGAGTAGATTTTTGTCAGGGAGACTTGCTATCGAGCAGAGAGGTGGCCTGTTTGGCTGGCTTCACAATGAGGAGACATTTTTGACCAGGAAAATAGCTGCCCAGTGCTAATTCTATGTATTTTCTTATCTCTTCAAACTAACCAACAAACCACTTACAACACCAGAAACCAGGGAGGTTAGACATGTCCCTTGGCCTCAAATTTCATATAATTTCCCAAATTTCATATTCTTCCCTTAAGGGAGAACGTCTCATTTTCTCTGTTTGTTAATCTATAGTTAAATTGAAACTCTTGTTTCCACTGCCCCAGGAAAGAGAGGCAGGGCAAAAAGTAAGAAAGCAAACAACAACGACAACAAAAACAAACAAAATAAAAACTAGCTAACTAGGTTTTTGAACTTTAGTGTGCACAGATCCTATCAATTTAAATGTCAGTTTAATAAATTTTCAGGAATAATTCCAGTATAAGATGCAATGCCAGTGAAAGAGTCTAATGCTGTTTTTAGACCACAACTACTTTGTAAATTCAGAAAAAAAGATGGAACTTTGAACTGTAATAGTCAGGGAAAGTTTCACATTGGGTTTGCCTAAGACTTATATTTCCGTCTCCTTGGACACTTGGTTGATTTCAGATGAAAACAGATTGGCATTCAGATCAAAAACCAGCCCAAATAAAGAGTATAGACAATGTACTCAAGACTTAGCAGTGGCAATGTGGGTTCCCAAGAAGACCCACCTGAGAGGAAGTGTGGCTTTGGAGAGCATTAGATTTAGTGCTGACTTTTTCCAAAAATGTCACTATGTCATGGAGGGAAAAAACTTCTCAGTTATAGGGAGGCTTTAGTGTCATTATTTTGAGAATTTACCCTTAGATTTTTACCTTATAAATAACCATGTGTTCCCATCAAATCCCGGGTCCTGTGTGCTTCTATCAAAGTTCTGTCCTCTAGAACGCTATTCTAAGTCAAGCTTGCAAATCTTAGCATTTCCTCTCTGAAGAACTGGCTCAATCATAACTTTATATGTGAAATCTTCCTGACACACCCAAACCTCACAAATGTTACCCTTCATCCCCCATCCACAGGTGGTACAGATAACTTCATAAACGTTACCACAGGACTATATTCATATTCATCTTTTCACTGTATTTCTCTCTTCTAGGACATAAAAAATAGCATCTTGATCTTTTAATTCTCAGCTCTAAACCTAATGCCTGGCATATGTTAAAGATCCAATGAAGGGTTCTCTTATGGGAGAGAAAGAATGAACTTTCTTTGTAAGTACTTAAGTGAAGGTAAATAGAAGAACAGAGAAAGATAATATAAAACTTGTTCCCCAACCAAGCAGTACAGGGCTAAATAGTGACCAACGCATTTTGACTTTCAAGTCTTAGTGAGTTCATTTTGGGGCCTCAAACTCCAGGCCCCTTGGTGCTCTCCTGACGTCCTTGGCTGCTGTTGGACTTTCACTTAACCTCGTCCTCCCCTGGCTGACTCCTATGTCTCACACATTTTCCTATTCCCTCCCAACCACCAAATCCTACTCTAGTCTCTCTCTTATCTCACTGCTAGCAAATCTAAACTTTCAGTGTGTGGAAATATATCATCGTGTTTCCCAGTATGTTCTGCAGACCCAACCCTCCTGAGAAGCTATGTGAAAAGAGATTTCCCTATTAAATTTGGAAAATGTTTATACAACACCCCTAGACTCAAAATAAGCATTAACAAAGGCTCAGAAATGTCTTGTACTAGGAGAACTTTATTAATTTTGTTTAATTTAGTGTTTCCCAAAATTATTTGACCATGAACTCTTTTGTTTAAATACATGTCGTAATGTCCCACAGGATCCCTGTCCCATAGAACACAATCCAGGACACACTAGGTAAAGATTAGCAGTTCCAAGTGAGTTATTTGTCTGGCAATAGGTATTTTCTAAAGACAATGTTTTAACCAAAAGGCCTGATTCACTGATGGAAATTTCAGGTGCTTAACTTGTGATGGAGCTTCGGGGCAAATAGTCTGTGTAGAGCCTGTGACACCGCGAAACAACTTTTTTTTTTTTTTTTTACATGCTTAAGTTCCAAGCAATGTGCTAGATGTTTCCACGTATCCTTTTTTGATTAATCTGAAAAACAAACCTATGAGGTAATTATATTTTTACTCATTTTAAAAATGAGGAAAGTGAACTCAGAGGTTAAATAGCTTCCCCAAGATCAAACAGTCAGTAAATGGTGTAGACAATTGAAATCCAGTTTTACAGTATCAAGTCTCATATTCCATCATGATCTTCTGCTACCTGAATTTCTGGGTTGTTAGTGCTCCAAGCCTAGTCACATAATGCTTGTTAGATGGTTAGATTCCTAGGTCCTATCCCTGATGCCCTAAATCAGATTCTGGAGGATTGGATTAGAAACAGGTATTTTAACTCCTCAGTTGATTATTACACATGAAAAGTTTACCACAGTTCTGGGTGTATATTATTTTTACTACGTTACACTACCACCATCAAAGTAATGAATCAACCAATATATCATAATATTTGTCTTTACTCACATTACTCTCAAGGCCAGCACAATAAAGTCTCCATCCTTCATTGTCCTTGAATTTCCCCAGAGAGCTCCCCAGAGTCAGGCAACTTACTACACCCAGAGGATGAATTAGATGCCAAGTGAACCTTCTCATGTTGCATGCATGGTTTCTGTTGGTAGTTTAGTTGAAACTAACCTCGTCTAGTGGTTATCTCAGTAAAATAACTTTATGTTCAGTTACCAAAAAATTGAAAACAAAAGGTACCTAACAAAGGCAGAGTTTGAAATAACCAAAGAAACTCAGGCTTTGACTTTTCTCAGCTAACACTGATAAAAATGATTTTGCTTCTTTCTCTCCACTAATTCCCTAAACCATTCGTCCTGTCTGTGAAATGGTCTATCAAGCAAAAAAACAAAGAAAGAAAAACAAGTAAATGTCTTTCTTCTCTTCCCTGAACTATATAGTTTCTACTAAAGAGTGTGGTGCTCTGGGGGTGGCGCCTGTTGTTCAAAGGAGTAGGGCACCGGCCCCATATGCCAGAGGTGGCAGGTTCAAACCCAGCCCCAGCCAAAACTGCAAAAAAAAAAAAAAAAAAAAAAAAAAAAAAGAGTGTAGTATGGTGCTCTGGCCAAGAAATCAGCAAAAAACAACTGGAATGTGTAAAGATTGTGGGCAGGGTGGTGGGTGAGACAGAGAAAGAGTGGAGAAGAGGGAGAGAGGAAGCTGAATAGACCTTTTTGCCTCTTGTTTTGTTCCTTAGTTAGAAATCATCTATTTTTATCTCTGGTGTCTCCAGCAATTATTGTCATAGACTTCACATGTTGTAACTGTGAACCAGTGCTCTGTACTTGCATCCATGAGAGAACTCAGGAGGTTAAAAGTGCAGAAATAAGTAATCAAGATGAAGAGTGGGTATTAGAACAGGCATCGAGTTGTCACGCAGACGCAGACTGATGGCTGCCTCCTCTAATGTCCATTCTCCCCTTCTCCCTTCCTAATAGTGCTCAGCTGGGCATGTCACAACCCAGAATAAAGAATACAGTCCCAGCCTTCCTTGAAGCTAGCTGTGACCATAAAACTGAGCAATGGCTTCCGAAGCACCATATAGAAGGTTTCTGTGGTGGCTTCTGGGACTCTTCCTTGACCTCTGTCGCCTGCCAATCCTCCTTGTTCCTGCTGGAGTGCAGACATGATGACACAAGCCAGAGCCGTCTTATAGGACAGGAGGTAAGTTCTGAGTGGCAAAGTAGCAAGAACAAAGGAGTTAGACTTCTTGATGACCACGGAGTCACCACATCAAACCTGGACTCAAATTTTACTTGAAAAAGAAAGAAATTCTTCAACTTGTTTATGCTTTACTCACATCACTTTGGCCCTGCCATCACATGCAGCAAACCCATGCTAACTGACACACCCTTCCCTCACTCGAGGACAGATGCAGTGTGACTTTTGTCCTGAATGTAGGTGAAATAAAAGCAATTCTGCCCTTAATGTAGGTGAAATAAAAGCAATTTTGTCCTTAATGTAGGTGAAATAAAAGCAATTCTACCAATAATGATCTTTTTGTTTAAAAATAAAAAATCCTAGCCATCTTAACAGGGTATTTAAGTCACCGGTATAAAACTATATGATTCCATGATTCTTCAATGGAATTACTTGAAGGCCACAAGTTGGTAATAGGAGATTGCAAATCTGTTGCAAAAAGAGACTGTGCACATTGATATATAATTTTGATAATTTTTATTGCATTGAGTGCAAGGTCTAAATCAAATTGATTTTAAGTTAAAACTAGATCACCAACATTCCTAAAGTTTATATCTTGACTTTTTCCCTTCCATTTTAAATGACGTTATTTTCCTAAATAACTGAGTCCAAGCTCAAACCGCTTGCTAGAAAGATAATCATTAAGTCAAGAAACCAGGTATTGGGGCAATGAAAATGACTTTCATTCAGAGAACTGGCAAATGGAAAATATGGCAGCCTAACATCCTGCAGAAACATCTTAGGTTACTGTGAACTTTCTTTTTATGTTAGGGGAGGAAGGGAGGGTTACAAAAGATAACCAAGAACCACAGGCATCTGCGTGTCAGGGAGGGTCTGAGGAGGTTGTAAAATTTCTTTGTTCCTGGTTAGTTAACTTTGGAGGATGAATGTCATTGTTACTTGTGTGTACACTTTTCTTATCTCTCTAAGAGTTACATTTTGAGAAAGGGACAGTGATCATCTTCTTCTAGTCTACCTGCAGAGCTAAACAGAAGTTTTTAACCTAAAGGATATCTCCACAGGGGATCAGAAGCAAAATGGCAGTAGTTACTTTAAGCCTTCCTTCCCTATTACAGTAATAGCAACTGTTCATACCTGAATCAACAGTAAAAACTTGGGAAACAGCAATGTCTTTCCTTTCCCTTGTTTTTTTCTTGCTCTATGTTTCTTCCAGGAGTACACAGCAAGGGCAAGGGGAATGCCAAAATCCAGAGGAGGCTCAGGGGAACCAAGGGAAGGCAAGGGTGGAGGCTCCTGAAAGCCTTCTTTCTCTTGAGCTGCCATCAACTGCGCAGTGGTTTGAAGAGGAGCGGTTGGCAAGTCTGCATTTTCAGAGAAAATCCCACAGTAGTACTTTCCTCTGTTGTTGTCTTTTCCTAAACTTTTCCAGCTCTTTCTTCTTATGTAAATATATAAGTCCTATGCACCATTTCATGCTTTATTATTCCCAAACAGCAAATGCATTAGGCTCTTTGATTCATCTGTGGAGAATGCATTTTGAAGCAAAGCTTAATACCCTAAAATGGTTAGTTCATGGGGTTTTAATTTTAGGAATATCAGAAAAGCATTAATTCATAGTCTTCAATTGGCACAAAAACTCGACGGATCTCACCACGGAAAATACCCCTCCCATTTCTTTTTCTTCTTCTTCTTCTTCTTTTTTTGCTCAGAAGTGTGCAGAAGACGTAATGGAGATCAAAATCCCTCATAAAACTTGTATGCTGCCCTGCTGGCTTTCTGGAAGTCTTGAAGAAAATCATCTGCAAAAGGTAAGCAAGTCCTTGAAGACTTTTGGTGTCTGCAAAAGAAAGCTCAAGCCATTGCCGGGTCTTTCAAGATGTTTTTTATTGGAGGCCCAGTTTTAGTTCCATGGCCAGGGGAAGGCCTGAAGCCTTGAATTTCTGTGTTTTATTTTCTGCACTGACCAGACCACCCTGATTCATAAGACTTTTTTGTGAAAATAGGATTGTCAGGTCCACATCACAGAAATATTAGCTTAAAGAGACAAAGAGTCACAAAAACTGCATAGTGCTTGTAATAATGTTGTAACTATTAACCAATGTGCCATTTTTCTCTACCTGCCATAGCATAACTTAAGCGAATGATCTTAGGATACAAAATAGTTTCATAATAAAGAGATAGTTAGAAAATAATTACTGCAAAACAAAACCAAAAGGAATGTTATTGCTTCTCTGAATGTTCTCAGTGCAAAGCTACGTTAAATTTCATCTGCAAAAATCCTTACAGTAAACAAATTTGGAGGAAATCTCCCAGCAAATCACCTTTAATAGGCTAAATGTGTGCCGTTTAATTACATTTTTAAAAATGTCTTCTGTATTGGTTTATGTTATCATTCAGGATATTTCCCTACCTGACTAAAACAGGGTCAGAATTGGGCTCAGCGTGTTTTAGAACTCATCCTGTGGTTGGTCTAAGTAGAAACAATTTAAAAATTCTAGTTAATTATCTTAAGTGCTTAGTGCTCTAATTCTTGACTGTTTCTAGTAACTTCGCTTCTATCTTATTTCTAGTATCCTTGAACTGGGTCCTGACTTAATGGCCTGTACTGTATTCTTTGTGAAAAAGGAATTCTACCCCTGACAGGAGTGCAGCCATTTTACAAAATCAGGTCAGAAACCAGCAATCTCCTCCCCAAATTCCTGGAAATATCCTGCCCTTATCCTGACCCTAAACGTAGGCCCATAACCCTGACCCACAATACAGAAGAGCCCCAGGCAGTAATCCAGCTCACTGCCCATTTCCAGGCTAACAAAAGCCTTTGCAACTGTGTGGGAGCTGAGCTGACTCCTGGTCAGTCTCCATTCTTTCTTCCCTTCTCTTAAAGTCTTCCCTTGTACCTGGACTGGCCTCCTCTCCTTTCTTGTGGACCCTGGTTCTACACCAGAGCCTCTGCTCCCTGCTAGAGGCTTACTCCAGAATCCAGCCTAAAGAGTGAGGTCCTACTTCCACTTTTGCCTCCTGTTTCCTGAATCTCCATATAATTCCTCGTCTAGAATTCTCTGCCCATCTCTGAGGACACCTGCCTCTCATTGTACCCCCTGAGTTGCTGTCTGACCAGACTATTGCCTGTTGGTGTGTCCATTCTCTCTGGATATCATCATTGGTCACACTTTCCCAAGTGCAAGTCAGTAGATTTTCTAGGTCCTCTCTGCCCTGCCTGGCCAGATTCTAAGCTATCCAGTGAACCAGTGTTCAGTCCTAACATTGATTCCTTAAGTTTTTATTTCTATAAAGGAAAAAATAAAATGTTATTAGCTTTACTGAAGCTCAGGTTTCAAGCATCTGGTACAAAAGCAAAACAAAAATAAGCAAATAAAACAGATTCTCAACATTTACTCTAAAATCCAAGAATCTGTGCTTGCTTAGGCATGTACCAAAATTGGAACAATACAGAGAAGATTAGTATGGCCCCTGCACAAGGATGACACACAAATTCATGAAGTGTTCCATATTTTTCAATGTAAGGGTATGCGCACACCTTTTGGGTACAGGACACAAGAGAAACTCTACCTAACAAGTGCAGATATTGCAACCTAGATGTTCATACTCTTACACTAACCTGAAATTTTTTTTAAAATACAGTGAAAAATATATAGGCTCAAAAATATTAAAATAAATAAATAGTTCTTATTTAAACTCAAAAAATAAAATCTCAGAATTCCAGAATCAGAAAGATCCTCTATGTGGTCTTGTCTAGCTTCATACTCATTGCAGACATCCATGGCAGGTGGTCCTTGAGCTTTTCTAGACAACCTGTGCCATTGTTAGACATTTCTTCCTTGGTAGCAAAGACCGTGTGAACTCTATCATCGCTCATTCATTCAAGGAACACTAGTTGTGCACTCACATAACGTAGCAGGCACTGTACCAGGCTCTGGAAAAACAAAGTCGTTCAGGAATCTTTTGGAGAGTGACACCCTAATGGATTGAAGATAACCTCAGCATTTTATATTTTAATATTTTCATATCTCTGGCAGTATCTCAAAGCTCTACCTGTTCTTGTCTTACAAGTTGTCAAGGAAATTATCCGTCCTCAGGGCTAAGCTTGTAGGAGAGCCCCAAATGTGGGGAAAGCAACGAGAACTAAGGACAGAAAATCAATGAGACAACTGTTGAGGAGAGAGAGCTGTACCAGGTGACATCGGAGGATTCTGCCAACTGGAGAGGAAAGCTGAGATTTCAGAATGGGGCAGGCCATTTGGGGAGAAATGGGAGGTTGAAAGAAATGATCTCTTGAATCAGAATGGAGTAGGGATTTTTTCCTTTCACTGCTGTGATCCCAGTAATGACAGATATTTCTACATTAGAGGCAAAGCACATAATTTCATAGGAAATTATGTAGACCTAGTGGAGGTTTTTTGTTGCCAATTTTCATTAAAAAAATTTTTTTTTCTTCATTTCACAGGGGAAAGTGGTATTTTCTAACTCAACTTTTGAAGGAAAAATTATCCAACCTTCAGTTTCTTCTGCTTCTAAGAAAAAGAACCGGAAGTCAGAATAATAATCAGATCTGGACTCTAAATCCTGATTCTGTATGATCTTGTAGAACCATTTAACCTCTCTGAGCTTGAATTTCTTCATTTGTAAAAAATTAGAGTTAAAATAGTTCTTATTTTACAACTGCAGAGTTGTTGTGAAGCTACAAAAAAATAAAAGCCACCATTCATCTGAACCAGATTCCCAGCTCCATGATTTACATACATTGCCTCATTAATCCTCATGATAGTGCTATAAGACAGAAATCCATTTTCCATGTGGAGAAACTAAGGCTCCCAAAGGTTCAGCAATTTGCCACTGGAACTTTAATTCACACATCTGATGCCAAAGCCCTTTCTCTAAGTAAGTGCCAAACTGTGTGAAACAATTAACAACTGTAGCTTTTATGAAAAGAAATATTTAATCCTAGCACTCTAGGAGGCTGAGGTGGGTAGGTCGCCTGAGCTCACAAGTTCAAGACCAGCCAGAGCAAAAGCAGGACCCTGTCTCCACTAAAAATGAAAAACTGAGGCAAGAGGATTGCTTGAGCCCAAGGATTTGAGGTTGCTGTGAGCTGTGACACCATGGCACTCTATCCAAGGTGACAAAGTGAGACTCTGTCTCAAAAAAAAAAAAAAAAAAAAGAAAAGAAAAGAAATCGAAAAGAAACAGAAATATTAATAAGACCCTTCATCTTTCCTACAAAATGCTTATGTGAATTAGGCAGTGGAGTTCTTGTCACTTTTATTTCACTTCAAAATAGGGGGATAAAAAGAAAGATTATTGTAAAAAACAAATTCAAACAATATAAAAGTACAAAGAATAGAAACTTCATTGAGTACATAGAAGCAGAGAGTAGAATGGTGGCTTCTGAGGACAAGGAACTGGGGAGATAAAGGAGATGGGGATATGTTGGTCAAAGGTAAAAAGTCTCCGGCAGACAGAATAAATAACTTCTGGGATCTATTGTACAGCATGGTAATTGTAGTTAATAAGAACATATTGTAAACTTGAAATTGTTCAGAGTAGAACTTAAATGTTCTCACCACAAAAAAAACTACATGCGGTGAGGGATACATTAATTTGCTTTATTTAATCATTTCACAATGTTTACCATTTATATGAAAGCACCACACTGGACACCATAAATAATACAATTTTTTATTTGTCAATTACACCTTAATAAACCGGGAGGAAAAAAAAACAGTAAAAATTTCGAACAATCCCCAAACTACCAATCTTCGTTTTGCTTCAGCCCATTATTAATAATTTGGAGTTATATCCTTTCAGAGCTTTTCCACGTACTACACACATACAGATGTATAATATAATAAAAAGAATTACACTATGCATATTATTCTGAGATTTGCCTTTTTATTTTTCCTCAAATCAGTGATTGTCTTTCCATAAATCTATCTTGTTTTTATTAATGGCTGAATAATAGTCCATGTGTGATATATCTTACACACATGAACTCAGCACATTTCTAATTCTCTCTTATTATAAGAAACATTATTTCAATTAGCAACAGCCTGCATAAGTGATGGTGATCCCTTAAGATTATAATACTATATTTTTACTGTGCCTTTTTTATATTTAGATACACAAATACTTAGCATTGGGTTACAATGCCTACAGCGTTCAGAACGGTAACATAGTGCATGGGCTCACGGCCCAGGAGCAATAGGCTAGACCAGATAGCCTGGGCACTAGTAGGCTCTGTTGTCTGGATTTGTGTAATTACACTCCATAATGTTTGCACAATGACAAAACTGCCTAATGATGCATTTTTCAGAACCTATCCCCATCACTAAGTGACGCACGACTACATCTTTTTGCATATACACAAACCATTTTTATAGGATTTTGGGGGGAAATGAATTGTTGGATAGGGTAGTTTGTGCATCTTTAATTTTGATGGGCATAACATCAATTACATAGTATACTAAAGTGCCAAATGTACCCTTTTCTACACATCTTCATAGACAATAGCTGTGCACAGGCTTTTCTGGGTGGCACCTGTGGCTCACTGAGTAGAGCACTGGCCCCATATACTGAGGGTGGTGGGTTCGAACATGGCCCCAGCCAAACTGCAACAAAAAAATAGCTGGGCTCTGTGGCTGACACCTGTAGTCCCAGCTACTTGGAAGGCTGAGGCAAGAGAATCACCTAAGCCCAAGAGATGGAGGTTGCTGTGAGCTGTGATGTCACATCACTCCACCAAGGGTGACAAAGTAAGACTTTCTCTAAAAAAAAAAAAAAAAAAGAACAGGCTTATTTATTTTTATTAGTTTGATAGGTAAAAAAAAAAAAAAAAAAAAAAAAACAGTAACTTACTCTCATTTGCATTTTCCTGAATGCTAGTGAGATTATGCACCTATGTTTACTACTTAATTGTGTTCCACCTTACAAGAATGAATTGCCTCTCCATATTTTATGTTCAATTTCCCATGGGAACGTTTTTCTATTTATTGTTGGACTAATAGAACTTTACATGTTGTGGGTATTATTCCTTTGAATAATTCCTTTGAATCCTTATTTTTTCAAATGTGATAAATTTGCAGATATTTTCTTCCAGTCTAGTTCTTGTCTTTTAACCTTTTTTTTGAGACAGAGTCTCACTATGTTGCCCTCGGTAGAGTGCTATGGTGTCACAGCTCACAGCAACCTCCAACTCCTGGGCTTAAGCAATTCACTTGCCTCAGCCTCCCAAGTAGCTGGGACTACAGGCGCCCACCACACTACCCGGCTATTTTTTGTCACAGTTGACATTGTTGTTTAGCAAGCCTGGGCCAGGCTCGAACCCACCACCTTCAGTGTATGTGGCTGGTATCATAACTACTGTGCTACAGGTGCCGAGCCATCTTTTAACTTTTAAAAATAGATTATTGTTTAACTGTAGAAAAAAAATTATTTTTTTGTCAACTTTTCAATTCTTTTATTTATGACTTGGTGGTTTTGTGTTTTGATGAAACTTCTTCCCTGGTTATAGATCGCAAAAAAATATTTTCCTGTATTTTCTTCTAGGATTTTTCTGGTGTTAATTTGTTGGCATTATTATGTATTTGTTTGAGTGGTTATTTATTAGATTAAATCATTAATCCTTCAGGACATTTTTGTGTAACTGCATTTTTTTCCCAAATGGGCAACCAATTGGATTGAATCTATTTCATCTATTCCACTGATTTAAAACATGTCTTCATCATAACCACATCCCCATATGTACACTGATCTTATTCTAGACTTTGCATTCTGTATCATTGATACTTGGTTAATTCTTGCATGAATACTCCTTTGTATATTAGCATATCTTTTTAAGCAAAATCTTCATTTGTTCTACAGACAAACTCTCACTCCATTGCCCATGCTGAAGCACAATGGCTTCCTCCTGCCTCGGCCTCCTGAGAAACTGGGACTACAGACTACTCAGGTAATTGTCACCATGTTCAGCTAATTCTATTTTTTTCTTTTTGTAGTGATGAAATCTTGCATGTTGCCCAGGCTAGTCTCAAACTCCTGGCTTTGGCCTCCTCAAGTTCTTGGATTACAGGCATAAGTTACCACACTACCTTGTATTAGTATATCTTGACTAGCACATCGTCATAATATGGTTTGCTCCTGGTGAGATAAGTCTCCAAACATTGTTTTCTTCTTAAATTTCCTTGGCTATTATATGTAAGGGTGCCAAGGTGCCCATATGGGCCCTAGCTGCCCATTTACTCTTGGAAGTTTGCCAGATTCATTTTTTTTAATTGTGCTGCTTTTGATGAAAGCATTATTAATGCATATCATGCCATAAATGAAAAAAAAAAAAAAAAACATTTTCATATTTAAATCGTGTGTGTCCCTGATTGAGTGATCTCTAGAACTCCAGGCCTCTGCATCTTTCCCACTTTTCCCAATCACTTGATAAGAGATAAATATCTCCCAAATCTTGTTCCCTTGGAGAGAAAGAAAACAGATAAAAAAAAATCCTTATTTTTTCATATGTAACACACTGACCATATAATTTGGAGTATTATTTTTAAATAATTGTGATATATAGTAAATATATGTAAGTAATTAGAGACAGAGTGGTCCAGTGATTTAAGTTACGGGCTTGATAAGAATGGTGGTACCTGCATACAGTTCCAGCTCCCCAGAGTCTGAGGCCACAGTGAGGTTTGGTCCCACTGCTGCATTGCAGCCTGGATGATAGAGCAAGATCCCATCTCTAAAATAATAATAATAATAAGAAGAAATAAAACAAAATAAAATAAATATAGGCTGTAGAATCAAACTGTTAGATTCAAATTTTACATTGTAGTTAAGTTACTTAACTTCTCTGGAGACCTGATTTCCTCATCTACCCAAAGATTAAATTGCCTACTTTGCTGTTTGCAACAAAGATGTTACATGTAAAACATTTACACATTGCAGCACTTAGTAGGTACTAATTAATTGTGATTATTACGATTATTCTGTTGTGTATTTTGCATGCATATAGCAGTTTTCTTTTTTCAAAGTGCTTTCATGGATCCCTGTAAGGTCCTTTTATGTTCCTTTTATGGTACAGGGACACTAAGAGGGAGGGTTGCTGGCAATCGTCCCTTGCTGTTGTTGGAAGTGAGGGTGAGCTGGAGAAATCGCGTACGCTAAGGAATCTCAAGGACTCAGTTTCCTCCTGCATCCCCAGTGAAGATCCGAGAGGCAGAGCTTCTTTGAGAGCATTTGAGTGCTAGAAATTTATGAGGTTTTTAAAAGATTATCCACTTAAAATAGATCATATTTAATCCCATTTAGGATCTGGTTTAGATGAGCTTTGCTTTTCTATATAACCATAGTGAATGAAAAGTACTATCAAAATTTTATCTTCCTGACATTGGCACAAAATCATTGGGAAATAAAGTTGCCTTTCATTTTGCAGCATTCTTCATTTGCATGATAAAAATCCTCAGAGTGTCTAACTTGTTTACCTCCTAAATTAGCCAATTATTGATCATGCTATGCAAACTTTATACTAGGTACCACTTAGAAATAAGCTTAAACAGAGGTGGTGGTCTCCCTTCAAGCAATAAACAATCATATTTTTTAAACAGTGTAGAAAAAAATTCACTTTCTACCCATTTGCTAAGAATGACTGCCTAGATATTTTCTTTGTATCTCTGTAGCATTGATCAGTGTGCTCTGGTATGTGTGTAATTTGGCACAGGATAACAAAGGCAATAAAGAAATAAACCTTAGTTTGCTTATAACTAGGTCACTCTGGGACCCAGTCAGAGACTATGCCTTCACAGGCATGGGCAGTTTGCAAAAAACAAGTTATGGGCATTAATTGTTGTATATATAAAGGTAAAGTATTACTTTCTGGGACCCATTGTCCAATGTGAACCCTTTGCTTTCATGTCATAATATTGTATGAAAACTGACACAAGATGTGGAAGGCAGAGTGACTAATGCATATTTTATAAGTTTTCAATATAGTACCTGAAATGTATTTGAATCTATAGCTCATTTTCCTTGTAAATGGCAATGTGATACAAACACAATTTTAAGCTAGTTCTTCAGTGAGAAAGCAGTAACCACATTTCAATGGAAAAAAATGAACACTTAAAAAAATTAACTAAAAAGCCACTTGGTACATACATAACCATATATTTTTATATTTTGCATTTGCAAACAATAAAGCCTCACATGGGTTGTAATAATTGTTACTGGCTTTAATATTGGGCAAAGCACAAATACAAAATGTACTTGAAGCTCAGCTTTAAGTAGATTATGAACATTTAATATAGAATGTTATCATAATATTCAGAACACCAAATTGCAGACTTCTGTCACCCACTTTCAAGCATGCTTCTGAAGATCATAGTTAATTCTGCTGATTTATGGTAATGCTGCAGCATTATCGTCCACAGCATCAGAAACCACTAACAAGCTTAGTATAAGCTTGGGCTGAAATGGTTTGAGGTTTAAATTTCTGTAACGATTATAAAGTAAAAGGAGTAAAATCCCACTTCAGCAAAAAAAAAAAAAAAATGCATTTTTCACTCAATATCGCAACCATCCCCCCATCTCTCAACAGCCTTTTCCCATTGCATCAAGAAAAGTAACTTTTAATGGATGGGCATTTTAAATTTTCCACAGTCTTTTCTGAATGGTAATATTTCTAATTCAAACATATAATGCTCACAGTTTTTCCTTGGTGGAGGAAGACTGCTTTAAAAGAGGTTCCACCACCACATCCTCCTAAAATGATTGCTCTTTTAAAACAATTTCCATAGCAGAAGCCCCTTTCTTGAACATTAATTTACATTATATTCAATCTTACAGAAAATGGTTGAAAATCGGAACATTTTAATGGCCATTATCTTCATCTAGCCAAATGATTGTATCGTGTTAATGTGTGGCCCTTAAGCAGATGAGGCTCACTTATTGTCTTCTTCTGGGCTGTTGTAGTCAAAGGAAGCTCTTAGCTTGAATCAGCATGGCAAAAAAGGAGGGGGGATTGTCTTTCAAGACTGCTCCCCAAAAGATGAGTGTGTCCTTGTCAGGGAACACAATGAACTCTCTGATGGAGGCAGGAGATCTGTGGTGTCTTCAAGATGAAAAATGCAGGAAGATCAATCAACACCATCCCTACTATGAAACAGACTCTGGTCACATACTGAGTTCCGAGAAAGTAAGTTAAAGGAACAACCCGTGTCTCACATTTGTGGCTATAATCTCCTACTTAGAACGAAACAGAAACAAGAACTGGTTTCACGTTTTCTGGAAGAAAATTAATTCATGCCACCATTCAGGTCTTTTGCAAAGGTCTTTTTCAGATAGCAAATCCTTGCCTTTTATCTTTTATAAAATAGACACCCTTAAAAAAATAGAAAGTGAGGGAGCGTGTGCTCTGCAAAGGTGCTGAGTCTAGGGTAGAGCAGGTGTGGGCACAGGTCCATGCACATCTTTCCTGAAAGAGTTAGAGATGTCTAATTTTAAAATCAACCCCCAAACACGCTAGCACTTAAGGTATAGGGATGTCACACAGGTGAAAAAACAATAATAATAATGTGTGTTGGTTTACATTGTTCGTCTCCACATGGAAAAACAAATCAGAAAGAATATCTTATGAAACCCATTTCCATTTGAGAGAGAAGATTAACCAAGTTTTAATATTCCTTAAGGTAAAATCTTGTTCAGAAAAAAAGGTGAGATTTCTAAAATTTTTCTATCATCTAAAAGGGCGAATGTTTTCTATCTGGGTAGAGAAGGTGTACGCAGAGTCCACACATACAGTGTTGAACTCCGGCTATGAGGAACAGTAGGTGACGGATGGGGTGAATGGAGGGAAAGGGAGAGGGCTCCAGCACAATTAGGCCATCTGGGAACTAAGCAAGTAAGAAGGGAGACAGAGGGGTCTGTGGGATCTGGGAACTAAGCTAAGCAGGTTAGAAGGGAGACAGAGGGTCTGTAGGATCTGGGAACTAAGCAAGTAAGAAGGGGGACAGAGGGTCTGTGGGATCTGGTACAAAAATGGCAAGGGGATGGAGGGAACCGAACCTTTGTGGTTCCCAGTGGGCTTACCAAGACGGGTCAGCAGTGAATTTCCAGTATGAAGAGGGTGACAGGTTAAAAAACAAACAAACAAACAAACAAAAAAAAAAAACCCACAAAGGCAGGTAACTTGTAATTTCATGCCTTTTAGAGCCCAGAGCTAAGCGAGGAAACCACAGGTCTCCCTAAGACTCAGGATGGCTCATCTTCTGAATGAAGTTCAAACACTGACTCCTCACTATGGCTTTCTTTTCAAAATGTCATTCTCCCGCCTCCACACTCACTACCAAACAAACATAGAAATCTACTACTGTTCTCCCCGTGCACTCCATTTTCTTCCAATCTGAGAGCCATTTGTGTGTATAATTGAAAATTAGCAGTGCAGCTGTTTGAAGAGAGTAATTTATCACAGCGCATTGTTCGTGCCTGACACTTTAGACCTGGCTCTAACAAGCCAGTGGTTGCTGGGGGTTGAGCTACAGAAAGTGATTCGGCTGTAATGCTGCGTTTCCCCTGCTTTGTTGCTAATTGTACCCTCTTTTTCTCCATTGAATTGGGAGTTGAGTAAAAGAGCTTGTTTGCTCTGTGCCGTGAGGCTGCCAGGGCCGCTTGGGCTATTATCACAAGATACTCTTGATCTTTTGAAAAGCAGGAAATAGAATTTTTCTCCAACAGGGAAAGTAATTTGCGATGCGTCCATTAGTTCTTCATTAAAGCAAGATTAAATTGCACGGCAAATCACATCTGTGTTTGGATGATTAAAGGGTGGCATTTTAGAGGCCAAAACTAATTACTAGTCAAAATGAATGGGAGTGAAAAAACAGTCATGTTTTTACATTAGATAGTGTGGCTTGTAATTAGATTCAAGCTAATTCCACTATTTCTTCTCTTTTAATGAGATGAGCCTGTCCTCATCTTTTTCTAGGCCATGCTAACAGCCCCAAATGTATAATTTTGATAATACTAAGAGTTTACTTTATTGAAATTTCTTTGCTACCTGCCACAAGTGACTGTGCTCTCCAGTGATACTTCATTATATAGAAACATAAGGTACACAGCAGTACAGCTTACAATAAAAGTCATTCCTACAAGAAAAGGAGTAATTTTAAATGATTATGTATAAATGTATATATGTAAATGGTATATTTTTAAATGTTATTGAAATTAGTCATCTCCAGAAATTTGTGCAAAACAAATCCTTCTCAGTTGAACAACTACAGCAGTAAGCAGTAGGGAGCAAGGTACTGATGTGCCTGCAAAAATCACTGGAATGTTCCAAATCCGATGTGCATTTGGATGGCGTTGTTTTTTCTTGCCTTACAATATAATTTCCCTCATATCCCCCCGAAAAGGTGTATGTTTTCACCTTTTCATATGATTAAGGCATGGTATAGTGCACTTTCCTCTGACTTCAGTTTTTATTTTTATTAAAAACAAACATTAGAAATTAAAAGCACAGCATAAAGGAAAGGAAACATACAATCTAAGACTCTGTAAGCAACCCTTTTTGATATTTCCCAAAAGTAGAGTAAATTTGCTCTCAGCAATCTATTTCAGTTTCTGATGATGGGAAATGGCAATTTCTGAGAAAAATCACAGATCATAGTTAGGTAACTCAAGCAGTCATTGAAGAAGAAAGGGAAGTAAACAGGCACTTACTCTGACCCGACACGTTGACTTAACAGAAACACCCTTAGTGGGACAGAGTCCATCTGGCTTGCCGGATACAGGTTTGCTCACATCAGTTTGGTCAGGCAGGAGCCTATGAAGAAAGATAAGATAATTTTCCCTTTCTAGCAGTTAGGACTTTGACATCAGAATCCCCAAATTTCTCATGATTCAGGCATCATTTTAGTAAAATTTCTGTAGCAAAACCCCTTATATCGTCAGGTCAAACATTGCCCTTTTTGCCTTACTGTGTTCCCAGAGCCTAGCATCATTCATGGCAATGGGATAAATTAATAACTGACAAAAAAAAAAAAAAAGAAAGAAAAGAAAAAGAGAGGCAGAGATGAACAAATGAATGAATGAATTGGTGGAAACAATTTTTGCAAATCAAATTTTCCTCCCTACTTTTTCAGTGAAATTTCTAAAACATGGGCCGTTCTTCCAATGGTGCTAGTGTAAGTGCAGGACAATGCAGGAAGACAGACGGCATTTAAAATGTGTAAACATGTGGTTTACGTGAGGTAAGAACAGGGACAGGACTCCTGAAATCCAGTAACCACACCAGATACTTAGATTTTATATTAACTATTACTTTGTCCCTTTACTCACTTATTCATCTTATTTTTAGCTGAATTTTACTGGGTTAATTATATTCTTTAACTTTTCATACTACAGCTTTCATAAAACCAACACTTTATACACGTTGTTTTCTACAACAACAATAATTCCTATTCCAGTTTCTGTTTCGCATCTGTTTTGCTATTCCAGTTCCCTGTTCCCAATCTTCTGCATCTTGTCACAAAAAGGCCACTATGGCACAGGCATTCAAAGGACTTTTCTGGCACAAAGCAGGAGATGTACAAAGCAACACACCGAGGCAATCGCAATGGGGCGGATTGTATGCCTAAACTGAAGTTTGTGTTTCCTGGTTCCACATGAACAAATGGGTACCAATTGGCGCTCTTATTAGCCATTTCAGGAGACAGCTCCAACTTTGGATGGTCCCTCAACCAAGTGTCCTTGTTAGAAAGAAGTCTTCAGGCAGCGCCCTTGACTGAGGACCTGCGGAGAGCTCCTTTTCAGTGTGCCTCTGAAACGTGCATAAAGAGACAGAAGCATGCTTTGTACTTTTAAGGAATTTGAATTAAAGATCCTTCTTGGAAATTTTTAAAGAAACCTAGCAGTCCTTCACATATTATTAAATTTTCTTTCTTATTGAGACCCTAAAATCTATAAAAGGACAATATCAGTTATGACTCTAAAAATATGTACTAAGGGCCAACAGTGTGCCAAGACATAGCAGTGAAGGAAAACATTCCACCCTCAGGAAGTCTATAAAACTTAGAAAAAAACAACAATGAATTAAAAATTGTTTTAAAGAATGACTTAGAGGTCTTTAAAATACCAGAGGAACATTATGGTGCTTATTAAGCATGATGTATCTATTGTCATTTCTTTATAAAGTCCAAATGTAAAAATAATCACAAAGTTGTGCATTCATTTTTGTCACCGTTGCTCAACTCAGCTTATCTGGGACACAAGGACAATGATTGAATGAACCGTAAAGAGTGTAGAGGAGCCTTTGTCCCCTTGATAGGCAGCAACTGGTGGGAGGCAGGAAACACTGGCTGTCCAAAGCATTCTGCTCTCGGCTGCCATTAACTCTCTGCTCAGGGACTGAAGACTAATTGGGAAAAACAGATCTTCATAGTCAACCTGGCAATAGCAATAAGTCAGAACTAAGCTACTGTGTATGTATTTTTTAATGCCTGGCAAGTCAGCCTGAGGATGAGTTGGTGAGTGCCAGCACCCCTTCATGCGTTCCTCCCGGTAGGACTAACACACTCCCTTTCAGCCCTCCTCTGCAAGTAATCTTGGAGGATCCAGGATGGCTGCTGGGAAAAAAACGTCCGAAAGCCATTTGTGCTGTGTTTTCTCAACTACCTGCTTCCTAGAGGAGAAATATCTGTTAGTTCCCAAATACAAGTACCATTCAAGATCCTGAAACCCATTTGGATGTGATTATTTTTCAATTATTGGCTTAATCAGAAGAACTGTGAGCACAAATAATGGCCCTGGATAGCCTCAGAGAACAAAATGACATAAGCCTTAAATTGTAGCATAAATAACTTGTTTTAGAAATATTTTGTAGTCATCACAGTGCCTGGCTATGGTGGGGGAGCAAGAACTGAATGAGCAATTGCAGCAAGTCTATCTCCCTCAGCTTGAACCCCCAAACCACAGACTAGGAAAAAGAATTGCTAACAAATACTCAAATGATTTCTTTTTAAAAACAATGCCATCTATTAGTCTCTCAGGGAGCAGAAGAAGTCAGAAAAGAAAATGACAAAGACAATACCTAGAAAAGGATGAGAAGATTCCTGCGCTATCTGCTCTCCAGATGGAACTTGGCCACCTATTAAACCACTGGCAAATCTTGGGAGAAAGATCTGAGTGAGGCCTTCCAAGAAAACCCTGATAGAAGAGAAGCCTACATTGAGAGAGGGAAGGAGGTGTAGGTGTGTGGGAAGCCAAAAATGCTCCTGTGGGCCACCTCAGCATCAATTATACCATCTTATACACCTGTAAGGTGATACTGCTTTTGGCACAAAATAAAAATGTATACACACAGTCAGAACTAAGGATGGGGTGTTTGTGTGCCTGTGTGCATGTAAGACCCTATATATAAAACGGTAAAGATATAAATATACAGCATAGATCTAGTTGTGCACATTGGTTTAGTAGAGAGGAGGGGAGCAAATGTGAAAGATTTTCTAGGGTTTTTGTTTTGTATATATATACATATATGTACATCATATATACATATTTTTTAAAGTCAGAGTCTATGTCGCCCTCAGTAGAGTGCTGTGGCATCACAGCTCATAGCAACCTCAAACTCTTGGGCTTAAGCAATTTTCTTGCCTCAGCCTCCCGAGTAGCTGGGACTACAGGCACCCACCACAACAACTGGCTATTTTTGGTTGTAATCATTGTCATTGTTGTTTAGCAGGCCCAGGTCAGGCTGGAATCTGCCAGCCTCCGTTCATGTGGCTGGTGCCATAACCACTGTGCTACAGACACTGAGCCTGTTTTTATATTTTTTGACTTGTGTTAATAGTTTACAAAATCTTGAAAAATAACTGGGCTGGGGGCAATGGCTCATACCTATAATTCTAGCACTCTAGGAGTCCAAAGTGGGTGGATCACCTGAGCTCACGAGTTCGAGACCAGCCTGAGCAAGAGCAAGACCCCCAACCCCGTCTTTACTAAAAATAGAAAAACAAACTGGTGGTTGATGCCTATAGTTCCAGCTACTCAGGAGGCTGAGGTAAGATTTCTTGAGCCCATGAGTCTACCCAGGGTGATAGAGGGAGACTCTCTCTCAAAAAAAGAGAAAAAGAAAAAGAAAAACAGTCTGGAGTTAGCAATATTCTTCCCTTCAAAATAAATTTTAGAATGCTTGAATGCAGAAAAAAGGCAAATGTGTGCAGAATAAAAACAAATTAAAAGAGAAATGTCACAGGGCTGGGTTCACACATTGGGTGAACTATTTGCAGAGAGAGAGCTCTAATATATTTCTTTTATATTTCACACACCTTAAGAGGAGGGTTAGAAGAACATTACACAGATGATAGATTCTACTCATCATTGGCACAAATACATGAGAAATAAATGGTTGTAGCAACATTGTTGTCTACAGATGCAGCAAATAGGCCCTTCACTCCTTTCATCTCAGCTCTCATGATCTCTGTTTAGCAGCTGAGGACTGAGTTAAGAAAAGTAAGGCTAATTTTTTCAAGTCACACAATTCAACAAGGTTTAAAACCAAAGTCTTTCAATACAAATCCCACATACGTTCTCTTTGACACACAATTTTTCCAGAAAGAAGCTACTGCTTTATTGTTATAAAGCAATAATGATGAAGGTATGATGTAATGGTGGTTACTGTTTATAGCTAAACTAGTTGAAGCTTTGTCCTTTTTGTAGCAGAGATACAGAACAGAACTCTCCCAAGTTCTGACACAAGACTCTCTGTGGAGAATGGAGGGAAACCTTACCAAGTGTGAGGCAGAAAAATAACATAATTATCTACGTAACCATCATTCAAAAATAAGCACTATTTACATTGTAAGCCGTTTCCTTCTAGCTTAGCTTAAATGTCAATATTTTATTTGTTAAAAACTAGGCTTGTGCTATAGTAACTGATTTTTGCCTTTGCTTAAAGATATTTTAAAGGTAATACAAGCAAAAATAATGAGAATTAACTAAAAGTCCTTCAACAACTGATGGTCCTAACAAAATAATCTAAGTGGCTATTAAAGATAGTAAAACAGATCCGTGTAAACTGATTTGAAAAGTTGTATAGGACTCATTACAGAGTGAAAGACCAAAACTCTGAACAAATACCCCATTAAAACAGAGCCTGCACATGGCTCTGCATCCACATGTATGTGTTTTCCTCCCCACAGACGTGCGTGTGAGCACAGACAAGAAAGACCGGGACAGTGCATGCAGATACAAAGGGAAAGGGGGCCACTTTCATGGTGTATGCACTTGTTTACATTATTTAAATTTGTATAGCCTCTACCATAAGCAAAGCATGAATTGAATGTATGCATCCCCAACAAAATTCATGCATTGAAATCCTAACCCTAGTGTGGTTATATTTAGAGTAAGAAAATAAATAAATGTATCTGAGGTCATAGGGGTGGGGCCCTGATTCAATAGGATTAGTGTTGTTTCATAAGAAGGGACACCAGTGAACTGGACATCTCCCTCTCTCCTTGTGCCTGTACCAAAGAAATGCCCCATGAGGATGCAGAGAGCAGGCAGCCATTGGCAAGCCAAAAGGAGAGCCTCCCCCAGAAACTGAACTCTGACACAACCTTGGGTTTGGACTTTTCAGCTTCCAGAATTATAAAAAAATTAATTTTCATTGTTTAAGCCACCTAGTCTAAGGAATTTTGCTGTGGTATCCAGAACAGACTAAGACAGTGGATTTCCCTTTGAAATATTAATTTTAAAAAGGAGAAATATATATATACACACAAAATAATTCTTGTCCATTTTTGAGAAATAAATAAAATATCTTCTCCCAAGTTTCACTCCCCAAGGATCTGCCACTGTTAACAGGTGCCGAATCTTCCGAGTTTTCCTTCATGCCTACAAATATATTTTTAAGACCATGAGACCATAGACTACATGGTGTTTTAAAATTTGCTTTTTAAAAAATGCATTGTAACAAATTTCCAGTCTATTAATAGCCTTGCTTAAAATTATTCTTTATAGGTAGAGGGTGTATAGAATGGTGCTCTGAAAGCAAATGTCAGAAATGTAATCCCCAAGTGCAAGGATGCTGGGAAGTGAGGACTCTGGAAGGTGTTTAGGAAAGAAGGGCTTCTCTCTCATGAATGCATCATTGCCACTTATAAAAGAACTTGAGGCCACACGTGCAATCTCTTGCTCTCTCTCATCCTCTTTGCCCTTCCACCACAAGGTAACACAGCAAGAAGCTCCTCACCAGGTGCTGGCCCCTCCCTGGATCCTGTACTTTTCAGCCTGCAGGACCATGAGTCAACACAGTTCTGTTCATTATGGCTGGACCTGGTGGCTCACACCTATAATCCCAGAACTCTGGGAGGCTGAGGCTGGAGGATCACCTGAGAACAGCCTGGGCAACATAGTGAGAATCCATCTCTCCAAAAATATAATAAAACAAAATTAGCTGGGCTTGAGGGAATACACCTGTAGTCCCAGGTGAAGAGAAGCTGAGGCAGGAGGATTATTTGAGCCCAGGAGTTTGAGGTTACAATGAGCTATGATTGTACGACTGCACTACAGCCTAAGAGACAGAGCAAGACCTCATTTCCAAACAAACAAACAAACAAACAAATCTGACTTATTAAGAAAATACTTTATTCAAAAGAATTTTTGCAAGGGGAAAAACGGACTGTTGCAATAGTGGGTAGAGGACTATTCTGTGACTATGAGATTTGCAAGCATCTCAAGAGGTATGCTAAAAAGTTTTTTTCTTTTATTGAGAGGAGTAAACAAAGCTAGAAAGAACCAGGTGTGGGGAAGTGTAATGAAAGAAAGATCTGATCAGATAGAATGAGGAGACTTGAAATAGTTCATGGAAAATGTGTACTGTGAAATACTCTACATGGATTTCATTTTTTTTTTTTGCATGAAAATAAATTTTTTCCTAACTATTTATAACATGCCTGTATAGGATCTAGCCTGAGGCACTAAGGAGGGAAAGAATCCCTATCAAAGCAACATAAATTCTGCTAAAATTGAAGCAAGGAAAAAACCCATCAAATTTATGGTGAAGTTTGGGGTAGAAGAATGGCAAAATCACTGATGCTTCATGAAAAGTTCATGAGGACAAAGCTCCCAGAGAAAGCAGTACTTTATAAATGGATAACTCACTTTCAGAAGGGAAGACAGGGTGCTGGAGATGAAGCCTGCAGCAGCACCTTTTCCACATCATTTGCAAGGAAAAAATTAATCCTCTTAGTGCCCCGGTTGAAGAGGAATGATGATTAACAGCAGAAACAACAGCCAACACCATCGACTTCTTAGCTGTTGCAGCTTGCACAATTCTGACTAAAAACTAATGCCAAGCAAAGTTTCTACTTAATCGATGCCAAAACTGTCATGCCCAGATCAGCTGCAAATAAGAGCAGAGCATTCAATGGAAATTTCAAGCACGTGGGATCAAGATCCTGAAGCATTTCTTTGAAGAACTGTAACAGGAGACACATAGTCACAAAGACAAAGCACAGTCAAAGCAATGGCTACCAAGAAGTGGAAGTGGTCCCGTCAACGCAAAGTGGACAGGTCAAGTGCAATGGTCGTGGCAATAGTTTTTTGGAATGCTCAAGGCATTTATTCTGTTTGTTGACGTTTTCTGGACAGCCAAAGGAATGATAACACCTGCTCATCAAGGGCGCATTTTGGGAAAGTTACCAAAGCTTTCCCAGAAAAATGCCCAGGAAAACTCCACCAGAGTCCTTCACCACCACAGATTGTTCCTGGTCATTCCTCTCATCCAACGGAGATGATTTTGCTAATGCTTTAATGAGAAATCACTAGACATCCACTTCGCACTCCTTTTTGTTTTCTATTCTTAAAAAATCTGTAAAGGGTACCCACTTTTCTTCAGTTAATAATGTAAAAAAAGACTATCTTGACATGATTAAAAGATAGCTTGACATGGTTTAGACATTTCAAAATTATATTTCTTTAGGGAGAACGAAATGGCCAATATTGTCACTTAAAAAATTGTTGTCAATAGCTGGGCATTATGGCAGGCACCTGTACTCCCAGCTACTTGGGAGGCTGAGGCAAGAAAATTGCTTAGCCCCCAAATTTGAGCTTGCTATGAGCTGTGATGCCACGGCACTCTACCCAGGGTGACATAGTGAGACTCCGTCTCAAAAACAAACAAAAAAATTGTCATGGACTTGATGGAGCTTATATTGAGAAATTAAGTTTATACTTGTTATTTTTATCTTTTAATTTCGTTATCTCTTCAAACTTTTTGAAATGCCCTCATGTATCAGAAAATGTGTGACCCTGAGGCCATCATATTCTCAGGAGGGGTTGCATGCTGGCTCAGGCTGAAAATGGCCCAAAGTATAAAGTCCTGCAGGAAGAATGGAAACCTAACCAAAGTTTGGATCATAAGCATTTTGTTCTGATTGACCAAAGGGCACAAGCAGTTCCGTGGATCATTTACAAAGCAAAGAAAGGAAATTTTGAGGCTCAGTGTCTGGCGTGGTTGCAGGTAAACAAGAAAGGGATCTGTGAGTCTTATTAAGTCATTTTCTAGAACACAAAGGCTAGAGGGAATTTTTTTAACCTTCTCCATTTTTTAGGTTCAGATGGCTCAGATTAAATTAAACATTTTTTTTTTTTTTTTTTTTTTTTTGAGACAGAATCTCAAGCTGTTGCCCTGGGTAGAGTGCTATGGCTCACAGCAACCTCTAACTCTTGAGCTTAAGTGATTCTCTTGCCTTAGCCTATCAAGTAGCTGGAAATATAGGCACCTGCCACAATGCCCAGCTATTTTTTGGTTGTAATTGTCATTGTTGTTTGGCAGGCCTGGGCCAAGTTTAAACCCAGCAGCTCTAGTGTACGTGACTGGCACCCTAGCCGCTTGAGCTACAAGCGCCAAGCCGAAATTCAACATTTTTAATGCTGCATAGGAGGTTAAGTATAGCTATCATTCTATTTCTTAAGGCACTACAAGGTACCATTGGTACTACGCTGGTTATATTCCGTAAATATTTTTTATCACTTTCACAACGTTCATTTGTTTTTATAACAACACATAAAGTACAACCCATTTTCACAGATAGGAACTGGGCTCATGAGAAATAACATTCCCAGGGTCACAGGACTAGTGAGTGAACAAAGCAGGTCCTCAGACCCAGGCTTCTGCCTCACTCGGTTCTCTGAGAACCACTGCCTTCAGGGGAGATACAGGAAAAGGCTTGTAACTGGAAAGTTGGTAGGTTCTTTGGTGATCCTTAAATGGAGGATGGACTTAAACAACAAAATTCTCTTGGAGTTTACACTAAGTGGAAGGTGACTTGGAGAAATGGAATGTGTGCAGTAGAAATAATATAGATTTTCAAATCAAATTATCTGGCTCTGAGTCCCAGCTGCATCATTTCCTGAATAAGAAATTTTGGATGACTTACCATAGTTAGGTCTCAGTTTCCCCACCTTTGTACTGGGATGTTATTGCAACACCTGCCTCACAGGAATGTCTCTAGACTTCTCTAATTTAATCACATATATTGAATGCTTTGCAAATTATAAAGCATAAATACCCAGTTTGTGAGTTGACCTGCCTGTCATCCCTAATCTTATCAGCCAACCACATTTCAAATAGTGCTATTAACAAGAGAGTATTCATCCAAATGGGCTAGAATGTTCTATAGAGTTGTTGACATGTTAAGTTGAAGCTGTTATTTACTTCTGCAGATAAATATGTGGTACATTTCTAAAAGGAGAATAATTCAGTGCTAATAATTTAAACCTGACAGGGTCATTCGAGATTGTGGTGCTTCAAATGCAGAAGATGTGTTAAACAATCAGATGAAAAGAAACGGGGAAGCTCACAGAACACTTGACCAGTAACACTGTGTATAAAAGCTAGGAGTGCTTTACTGAGATAGTGAAAAGATATGCTTCCAGTCATAATATAGCAATGCACTCAACCCTCATTACAGACAGAGCCTGTAAACACTGTCAGACTTTATTCTAACTCTCTTTCCATTATAATAAAGCTCCACTTTTGAGGATTTCTAATTCAGCCAAAATAATTTGCTACAGGAGTGCTTCAAAGACCTTTTTTTATATAACCCTTTGAATAAACCCCAACATCAGAAATTCTAAACAATAAAGACCCTGCCACTTCTGAAGCGGTTGTTGTAGGATGAGTGTTAAATTTTTGGTCACATGGGCTCTCCTTCTATTGTATGAAGTTCTTCTAGATAACATCTTACTCCAGTTAATAGGCACTAGTAAGAAATGAAGGGCTTCAAAACAAGTTTCTTTGGTACATTTTTATTAAGAGAATAAACAAAAAGGCATTTGAATACAAAAAAACAAAGTTAATGCATGTTTGCTTGCTAAGAAGTCACTTAATCTAGCCCTGAAAATTCAGATTTATAAAATACAAGGATTTTACTTTGCCTAAACTATATAATAAAAGCCATGTGCCTGGGGAGGTTCATTAAAGTTTGCATGGTACCAAGTGAATAATGGGAAATATTGTCAAAAAACAAATCACTTAATTCAGGATTTCCAAATTTTATTCCTAAGAACACCAGATGTTAATAGTTGGAGCACCCCAAAACAAAACAAACCAAATAAAATCAGCTATAAAATAAATTTGGTGAGTTATATAATTTGGAATATCCTACAAAAATAAGTCCTCCTTAAAAAGTCACAAAGCATCTTAGCATATTAAAATTTCTTTTAAAATGGGTGGTACCTGTAGCTCAGTGGGTAGGGCACTGACCCTATATACTGAGGGTGGCGGGTTTGAACCTGGCCCCTGCCAAACTGCAACAAAAAAATAGCTGGGCATTGTGGCGGGCACCTGTTGTCCCAGCTACTCGGGAGGCTGGGGCAAGAGAATCACCTAAGCCCAAGAGCTGGAGGTTGCTGTGAGCTGTGCGATGCCATGGCACTCTACTGAGGGTGACAAAGTGAAACTCTCTCTACAAAAAAAAAATAATAATAATAGAATAAAAAATTCTTTAAAAAACACATTTAGGCCTGTTTTGTATGTTTAAGTTACCATTTTCCATATTTACTTTTACTATATGGCTCCTTTTTTTTTTTTTTCCAGTCAACCACTATTAAACACAAAACAAAGATCAAGAACCAGTAATTTACCTAAAGAGTCCACCAAAAAACTATTAACAAAAGCAACAAAGTTTTAGGATACAAAATTAACATACAAAAATTACAGCATTTCTACATGCTAACAGTGGAGGAATCTTAAAAAGAAACCAAGGAAGTAATTCCATTTACAATAACTATAAATTAAATAAACTACTTAGAAGTAAACTTAACCAAAGAAGTGAAAGATGCCTACAACGAAGCTATAAAACATTGAGAAAAAAATTGAAAATGACACCAAAAAATGGAAAGATATTCCATCCTAATGGAGTAGAAAGATTAATACTGTTAAAATTGCTCAAATTGATATACAGATTCAACACAATCCCCATCAAAACACCAAAGTCATTTTTCACAGAAATAGAAAAAAATAATACTAAGTAAACATAAGTGAATTTATTTTCAACAAAAGTGCCAAGAACATACAGTAGGGAAAGAACAGTCTCTTTGGTATATTGTGCTGGGAAAACTGGATATTGATATGTGAGAGAATAAAATTTGACCCTTATCTCTCACCATAAACACAAATTAAATCAAAATAGATTAAAGACTTAAATCTAACATCTGAAACTATGGAACTACTAAAAGAAGACATTGGGGAACTGCTCCTGGACCGGGCAATGATTTCTTGAACGATACCACAAGATCACAGGCAGCCAAAGCAAAATTGAACAAATGGGATCACGTCAAGCTAAAAAACTTCTGCACAGCAAAGGAAACAATCAGGAAGGTGAAGAGACAACTCACAGAACAGGAAGAAATATTTGCAAGCTACCCGTCTGACAGGGATTAATAATAGAGTATATATTAATATAACTCAAAAACTCAACAGGAAAAAATCGAATAATCTGATTTTAAAACGGGTGAAATAGCTGAACAGACATTTCTCAAAAGAAGACATATAAATGGTGAACAGGTATATGGAAAAATACTCAATATCCTTAGTTATCAGAGAAATACAAATTAAAACTATAATGAGATATCATTTCACTCTAGTTAAAATGGCGATAACAAATGCTGGCAAGGATGTAGAGAAAGGTGAACCCTCATACACAGTTAGTAGGAATTAGTGCAACCACTATGGAGAACACCACAGAAGTTCCTCAGAAATCAAAAAATAGACCTACCACACGACCCCAGCGATCCTTGCTGGGTATATGTGCAAAGGAGGGGAGTTCAGTATATCTAAAAAATACCTGCGCTCCCATGTCCACTGCAGCACTAGTCACAGCAGCCAAGGTTTGGGATCCACCAAGGAATTCCAATTGATGAATGAATGAGGAAAATGGGGTATATATACGCAATGGAATAATGTATAGCCTTAAAAAGAATTAAATTCTGTCATTTGCCAAAAAACTGCAAAAAATAAAAAATAAAAATATCTCATCAGTAATACTATTCAAAATTCCACTATAACAAATTCTATTGTTTGTAAAATTAAAAATCAGCAATAAATTTTCTCAAAAGCAATTGTACATTAGATGTCAAGACACTCAAAGTGTGAATGGCCTTTAACCTAGTGATTCCTCTTCTGAAGAAAATAATTTTTAAAATAGAAAAAAGTCTTTTAATGCAAAGAAGTTAACTGCAAACTTAGAAAAATATCAGAAACAACATAAACTGCTGATAGTGTGTAAGTAAATTAGTGCATATTCATAGAAAGCTGGTGGCACCCGTAGCTCAGTGAGTAGGGTGCCAGCCACATACACTGAAGCTGGCAGGTTCGAACCCAGCCCCAGCCTGCTAAAGCAACAATGACAAATGCAACAAAAAAATAGCCAGGTGTTGTGGTGGGTGTCTGTAGTCCCAGCTACTTGGGAGGCTGAGGCAAGAGAAGAAGCACTTAAACCCAAGAGTTTGAGGATGCTGTGAACTGGGATGCTACAGCATTCTACGAGGGTGACATACTGAGACTCTGTCTTAAAAAAAAAAAAAAAAAAAAAAAAAAAAAAATATATATATATATATATATATATATATATATATATATATATATGTATATATTCATAGAAAGCTATGTGGGGTATTTATAATGAAGTTTATAATAACATGGAAAATATATTGTAGTTAAAAGCAAAGATAGTGTCCAGTAACAGATATTAGAGAAATAAGGAGAAAAGGCAAATCACCTTTTACTTTTAACTTTTCAACTATTGGAATTTTTTTTTTTACAATCAACACACATCATTTTGATAACTTTTAAAAATGAAATTAAAAACAGCCTTAAGAAAATAAAAAAATATACCAAAGCTTAATAGTACTTATAACTAAGGAATAAGATTTAAAATCATTTTAATTTTAATTTTTTCTTCAATTATGCATTTTCTGAATTCTCTCTTATAAATATGTATTCCTTGCACACATATAAACATAACCTGAACATTATGCTTTTAAAATCCCACTAGTTTGAGACAGACACTTTTAAACATTACGAATGTTATAAATTGGCATAAAACTTTCTGAAAATATCTTGGCATGAATGTAAATTCCTTTTCTAAACATGATATAAATTTTCTTTTAAAAAATTCACAGAGAAGGGTTCAGCAGAGAAGTAACCTCGTCCAGGGCACTGAGCGCTACAGAGCTATGTACTCTAAAAGAGCTAATCCTGCTTAGAATTTCTCCAGACAAATGTAAATAGAAAACTGGATACAATCACTAAGACTTTGGAGCCTAGATGAGGGACCAGAAGAACCATGATGTGTGCCTGTGAGGAAAGGACACGGGGCAGGAGATGCTGACATCTCAGAGAAGCTGCATTGGGGATGGCTGTACAAAAACTTCAAAGGAGAGCCAACAGTTCCTTCTGAAACAAAGGGCTGATGAATGAAACTAAAAACAGTAAATATCTTTATAAATATTGAAATATAAAAAATAAAAGAATGAAGAATGTACATCTCATAGAGAAAAAAAGAAGACAAATATTATATGACACAAATAAATATGGTACCATAATTCAGAGCAACATACCAGGCATTTCAATTCATGTAGATAGGCTGAACTCCCCTACCAAAAGAAAAATATTTTCAGTTCGGCTCGCAATGCAATATTCAGTAATAAAGTACACACAAAAGACACATGAAGACAAAGCAATTCAGAACAACAACAATAAAAAAATGAATAAATGTACCTGGCAATTGGAAACAGTAAGAAAATTGTACTAGCATTCCTAATATCAGAGCTCAAGCCAAAAAAGGAATTATACATAACAAATAAGGGAATGTTCATGTGTTAACAGCCAAAATTCACAAGAAGATGTAAGTTATAAATTTCTATTCACCAACTAACATAGCAATCCCCTTTATAAAACAAAAGCTTCAGAGATGTAAGGAGATAGATTGAAAATGCACACACTCTTCCCAGTGTAAAACAGGTCAAACACTGTCCTGTAAGTAAGGAAATGGAAACCCTACACAATGCCATCAGTAAGTTTGTTCTAGTCCTCAAACTGCACACTGAAGAGACACAAAGCAATTTCTTCTCAAATAGTCATAGAACATTACAGATTAATTATGTATTGGTCATAGAAAAGATCCTTCCACCTAGAATTTTAAAAAGGAGCATCTATTAAGCAAACTTTGGGGAAAGGTAAATCATAGTGTTTAAAAAATAAGAAAAACATTTTGTAGCATAATCTATTTGATCACATTTACAACAATGACCAGAGGAGAATTCATAGCACTAAACACTTTATCAATAAAAATGAAGAAATGAAAATAATTTTATTAAAATTGAAAATATAATTGAAATTACTTTCTCAACTCACAAAATGGGGGTGGGGAGAAAATAACAAAGTAAATCAAAAGAAATTATAAGCAAGAATATAAGGAAAGTATGCACAAATTAAGAGATAGGAAATAGAAAAGCAGTAGAACTAATATATCAAAAACCTGTCTTTTAGGTACTGGCTCACAACTATAATCTTAGCAGGCCAGAGTAGGAGGATCCTTTAAGCTTGAAAGTTCCAGACCAGCCTCAGCATGTGTGAGACCCTATCTCTAATAATAATAGAAAAATTAGCTGAAAATTGTGGCAATTCTCAGTAGCCAGTAGTCCCAGCTACTTGGGAGGCTGACGCAGGAGGAGTTTGAGGCTGCTGTGACCAAGGTTGATGCCCTGGCACTGCAGCCTGGGCAACAGAGTGAGACTCTGCCTCAAACAAACAAACAAACAAAACCTCCAAAACCAAACAACAAAAAATTAACAAAACATATAAATTCCTAATTTTCTTGGCAAAGAAAAAAGTATGCACAAATACATAAAATAAGAAATTATGTGGAAACAGTCATTCAAACAGAAAAAGAAATTTAAACTCCTAAGATTTTAATTTGCAGACCTCTATACAAACAAATTTGAAAACCTAGAAAAAAAAGATAATTTCAAGGTTAATGGATAATTTCAAGATTAATAGATATAAACAAACTGACCCTATTAGAGAGAGAAAGCTTGAATAGAACAATTCATTCAAGTGAAATAAAATTATAAGGGTACTACCCACCCAGAGCACTGGGCCAATAGCATTTCACCAGAAATTTTTACTAAATCTTCAAAGACCAGAGACTATTAATGCTTCATATATTGTTCTAGAGCATTAAAAATGAAGTAAATCTATTTAATTACTTTAAAGAAGAAAGCATAGGTGGGGGCAGAGGCAAGATGGCTGACTGAAGCCAGCTTTCCACAGAGGCTCCAGTCCAGAAGGAGAGTTAAAGGCCAGAAATTTAGCAAATAAGCTGCTGGTTCAGAGCTGAGCCAAGAGAGAAGGTTGAAGAATGCACATCAACCCTGCCGAGGCGAGGTGTGACCCCAAGGATACAAACAAAAGGTACAAAATCAATCGCCAAGCCGACAGGAGTCCCCTCCCCCATGAGAACAGCTGGAAGTACTCCATAAACAAATGAGCAGAGTTCAAAAGTCTTCCCATTATATGTCACTGGAGAGACCCTTAAAAACTAGACCTACTTCCCCTACTAGGGTGCCATGGCGTTCTCCTGCCAGGAAAAAAACTGTATAAAACTGTATATATTGTCTACCTTCAATTCTGAGCTCCCAGCACTCCTCTCCACTCTCACTCTGATGTCTGGAAGCCTGTCCCCCAGGAGTTCAGATTCTTGGGTATTTTCTCAAGAGGTATGGACAGGGCATGGACTGCTGCTGGTCAGTGCTGATTCTGCAGCATGAGAGTGAGGAGAGGACGGTCAGCTGAGAGGGAACCACACAGGAGGAGGTGTCTGGAGGCACAGAGCAGCTGCCATTTTTTGGCAACAATAGGGCTCACTCCTGGATATTCCGGAGTCACACCCCCTGTCTCTCTGGGCAACCAGAGGAGGCAGGGCATCTTCTCTGGTGGCAGCCACTGGTGGAACAGATCTGGGACAGAAACACAGGCCCCATGAGTAAAGAGTTTGCCTGAGGCTGTACCAGCCTGGGTGGAGCTTGGGGACTGGAAAACGCACAGCCAGCAGATTCCCAGGCTGGGGCCACTTTACTGAACTTGGGATGCACTGGGACCTCAGGGCATCATTAACCCAGACAAAGGAGGGCAGGCAAAGGCTGGAACTGACACCTAATCGCGTGCTGCTGAAATACAAACGGCAGTGAGACTGGGCAGTGGCATAGAATGGGCCTGAGGCGCAGGTACTGTGACCTCTAACAGCCTCTCTGCTTAAAGGGAATATAGCTGGGACAGAAACAAATTTTGCAAAGTTGTTCTTTTCTGTCAGTAACATCAATCAGGGGCAGGGCTGGAACTGAGTGAACAGCCCCAGCCTCCATTAAGCACCCGAGGTTGTCAGGCCTCGCCTCCCCTTACTGAGGTTAGGTCACAAGTCTAACCTCAGTAAATTTAAAGGAATAGAAATTATTCCTTGCATCTTCTCGGACTACCATGGAATAAAAGTTGAACTCAGTAACAACAGGAATCTGCATACTCATACAAAAATATGGAAGTTAAATAACCTTATGCTGAATAATAGCTGGGTCAGAGAGGAGATTAAGAAGGAAATTACCAAATTTTTGGAACAAAAAGACAACAAAGACATTTGTTATTAGAACCTCTAGGATACCGCAAAGGCAGTCCTAAGAGGGAAATTTATAGCACTGCAAGCCTTCCTCAAGAGAACAGAAAGAGAGGAAGTTAACAACTTAATGGAACATCTCAAGCAACTGAAAAAGGAAGAACATTCCAACCCCAAACCCGGTAGAAGAAAATAAATAACTAAAATTAGAGCAGAATTAAATAAAATTGAAAACAAAAGAATTATACAACAGATCAATAAATCAAAAAGTTGGTTTTTTGAAAAGGTCAATAAAATAGATAATCCTGTGGCTAACCTAACCTGGAAAAAAATTTTAAAATCTATAATCTCATCAATCAGAAATGACAAAGATGAAATACCAACAGACTCCTCAGAAATTAAAAAAATCCTTAATGAATATTACAAGAAACATTATTCTCAGAAATATAAAAATCTGAAGGAAATTGACCAACACTTGGAAGCACGTCACCTTCCAAGA
>CAUYPK010157269.1:0-13040 GCA_963574355.1 Loris lydekkerianus
TTTGGTGTGTGCCACACCTTCTGGGCGCAAGACACAATTGTAAGAGGGACTTTACCTAAAAAATGCAATCAGTGTAACCTGGTTTATTGTACCCTCAATGAATCCCCAACAATAAAAAATAAAGAAATGAAAAAAAAAAAAAGTTTGTAGCCCCTGCCACAACCCTGCTCAGTTCCTTGTAGCCTCCTGAATTGCAGGCCTGGGGCCAGAGAGGTCAACCCAGGAGGAGCTAGCCTTGGAAATCTAATAGCCAAGAAGGTATATAAAATTCCTCCCTCATCCTATCCGTGGAAGGAACTGGCGCATGCTCAAATTGGTCCTCATGGTGTGATGGAGAGCATCAGGCTGGATCCATGATAGCCAGAGCAATATTCCAGATCTCACGGCTGGCCCAAGGTGGGCACTGATCAGGGCGGGCACTGTATCAGGGCACCCCAGAGGTGCCCTAGTACAGGCCCTAGCCCACAGATCCTCCCAGGGCATCACTTGATATATTGATTTCAGGGGAAATGATGTCAATTTCTATTAAAATTAAACTTGGCCAGGTTGAAGAGAGGAGGCAACATTCACCCTGTTTTTTTTCCGAAATAATAGGGAATTTCAAAAACTTACAACCCTTCCTATGTCCTTCCCAGGCTCTAGTCCCAGAGTAGAAGTTTATTTTCCCCTGTGATTTGGGTTCATTGGTGAAGGCATGGGGGGAGTGTTGGCCTCAGTAACTCCCAAACCCACAATTGGAACCCTGGAGCAACATCTGACTCTAATCTTGCACCCCCATTGATTTGTTAAATGGCCTGTCTTCTTAATGAGGGTAAGAAGCTTAACAAGAGTAAGATGTGATAAAAGTTGGTATCACCCTGGAGGTGCCTTCTGAAAGTTTAGAATCTCAGCTAGAGCCTGGCTGACTCCACTCCTCAGTGGGGACGGGGACCCTTGTGTAGCATACCACCTGTACCCTTCATGGCAGCCTTCCACATCAGCCTGTATCCCAACTAGTCCACTCCTCTCTTTTTGGAATCCTTCACCATGGACACCCAGTCTCTGCTTGTGCACCCCTGGGGATGGCTATTTACTCTACCCAAAGGCAGCATGTCGGCCTCTCACAGCATCGCCTGTTAGAAGGCACTGCCAGCCCCTGAGCTGGTGTCTGCTTCTCTCAAGCTTCCCTCCATTCCAGGGTCCCCCTCTGCTTCTGGGATGATACAAAATAAGTCCCCTTTTTTTCCAGAGGAACCTCACAGAGATTCAGAGCACCTGTTCCACACACGCCTACCCCCATGGGCATTTTCACCCATGCCTCTGGCAGTCCCTTGCAGTCCACCTCTGCTATCAGGCTGGGCCCCAGCCCTGGACACAGCCCTTTAGCCAAGACTGACCTGAGCAGCATGGAGCCATCACCTCCCTTATTTGGGTGCTTAAACTTCTATTAATACAACCTTGCTTATTTTCCTTCTTGTCTGTCTCCATCATCAGGCACGCACAGCTCCTGGGCTGTCCACAGTCATCTCTAGGGAGTGGCCAAAGTGACCTTTGTTTGATTCTCTACAGGTGTGTATCCCGGCTCCATCACCCCCCATAACGGGGTTGCTTCAGGCATCCTGCCCGCCACACATGATGTCCCTTCCAGGCATCACCCACTGGATGCCACCACCGGTTCCCACCACCATCTGTCCCCTCTGCCTGTGGCCGAGAGCACAAGGGATGGGTATGTACCCACACCAAGCCAGTCCTCCAGGGGCAGCAAGTGGGCACCTGCGTGGGAGGGAGGCAAAGGCAAGTGCCCCATACACTGTCTGGTTGTTATATTTATTTATTTATTTGTCAAGACAGAGTTCTACCCTATGCCCTGAGCAGAGTGCCATGATGTCGTAGCTCACTGCAACCTCAGACTCCAGCTGTGGGCTTCCTGCTGTCTCAGCCGCTGGGATTACAGGTGCTTGCCGCTGCACCTGGCTGGGTTTTTCCATTTTTTTCTTGAGTTGGGGTCTCACTCTCGCTCAGACAAGTCTTGAACTCCTGAGCTCAAGCAATCCTCCTGCCTCAGCCTTCCACAGTGCTGGGATTACAGGTGTGAGCCACCACACCTGGCTTATCTAGTTGTTACTAATAATGAAAATAGCCAACAGTTATGGGGCACTTGAGCATATGGCACTGTGAACTCTTCCTGTGCACAGTTTCACTGGAGCTTCCCCCATCACCCTAGGAGATGGGCGGTGCTAGCACCCAGGCTTCTGAGTGCATCCTTCATGCACCCTCTTCTCCCTGGAGGGACCCTGGGAATATGCTGTGCTTCCCACCCAAACCCAGGCCTCCTTGGGGCTCTCTCTGCCTTTTTCTTGGCTCATCCAGCAAGTGGTGAGTAGACTGCCCACTGCCCACTCCAGAGGTGCTGGCCAGGGCCTCCCCTCCGTCTCTGGCCACTGTAGCTGTAGCCATTGCTAGGTCTGCTGGGGCTGTCTAGGAGCCTTAACTGCAGGATCACTGCAGAGAGGGCGGCCTTTGCCTGAATTCAATGTGGTTCTCATTGTGGTCACTGAAGTGGGTGGAGGGGGTGAATGTGTTAATTGCTGGTCTCTAATGCTATAATGGTTTGGTTGCCTGGTTTTCCTTACAAATGAGCAGGCAGAGGCCTCCCAGCCCCCCACCTGCCTTCCCTGCCTTTTCTGCTTGACACCAGCAGTGACTGAGACGTGTCCCCCAAGGCCTAGCCCCAGCACCTTTCTCCTTCCCTGCTCTTCCTCCCGAAGGCTGTAGCCTTGGCCCTGGCATGCCTGCATCTGGGGCCAGTCTGGCAATGTCACCACGTTTATGGCCCATTGCTCTTGCCCAGGCACCCCCTGCGTCTATCTATCCATCCATTCATTCAGTTATGGAGACCCTGTGGGCAGGCCCCGGCCCCACTGTGAGAAGGAGACACACAGGCCTGCAGAGAGCGGTCATACAGAGAGGAGGCAGAAAGGGCTGTGGGGGTCCAGAAGAGATCCTGGGGGAAGATGTCAGGGAAGACTTCCTGGAGGAGGTGAGACCGGAGTCAGGCGAGTGGAGAGGTTGGGAGGAAGGAAGGAGCAGCAAAGATGAAGGCAGGCTGGCAAGAGCCTGGTGTGTTCCACATCCTGTGGGGTGACGGGTCTCTAGGGCCCAATCACAGGGCCTGGGATGGGACTCTGTCCTGAAGGGTATTGACAGTGACATGGTCAGGTTTGGGTATGAGGCCGCCCGGCCTGTGGCATGGGGCTGGGTTGTGGGACACAGGATGGAGCATGCAGTGTCAGATGGCTTCCTAAGCCATGGCCAGGTGCAGGGTGGGAGGAGCCCTGGAGGGCCATGGTGACACAGAACAAGCAGGAGTCGTGAAGCCTTGGCCAGGTGGGGACGGGGGCATCCGGGATGAGCCCTGGTGTGTACCGGGACTGTTCTCAGAGGAGGGGAAGACTGTGGTTACAATGTGGGCAGTGGGTCCCAAAGATACAGCTGGAATAGGCTACACAGTGAACCAGAAGACCGGTCCCCCCAGGCCTCCATTTCTTCCTCTGTAAAAGACATCAAAAAAACCCTCCTCTGGGAAGGTAGTGAGTGTCAACTACACGTGCTTGACACTGCGTGTGTCACCTGGTGCACGTTCCACTGACCCTGGCCCCTGCTCCTACCTAACCACCCGCCTGCTCAGGCCAACTGCTTACCCACCAGCCTGCCCCAAAACATCTCCAACCAGAGGAAAATAAACCACAGAGGCCTTCCCCAGCTCAGGCCTGTGCAATCAGCTCTGCCTCGCCCGTCACATGCCCGCTGCCTGCATAAGCCCGGAGTTCCTGTAGTGAGGGGCAGAATGACAACCAACAAGACGGGACCCCCAACCTGCCAGCCCACCCCTGCCTGCGGGAGTAGGGCCCCAAGCCCCCAACTCCTCTAGCCACAGGAGAGAGGGCCCTCGTGCCTGATACCAGGCCCAGGCCCAGCTTGAATGGGTTTCTTTTTTCATCCCTTGAGAAGAGCGCCGGGGGGAAAGGCCTTCAGCCATCTTCTTGCCAAAGTCAACAGGGAACGGCCACTCGTGGCTCCCCAGTGGTTTGCTGGGACGTTTAAATAGCTTGACAGAATTATCTGATTCACTCAAAATATGCTAAGAGGGCCTGACTTCATGACCAAATTTATTTACCCTGGCTCAGAGGAGACACTGAATAGGGTATTTTTTTCCCCAGCCCTGTGCGAGGTATGAAGCTCTCAGCCTGCCAGGCCAGTGAGGTTTTATAATAATTTTTATAGGTTCCAATTGAAGCAAAAATATTTGATTTAGGAATCATTTGCATGACTCCGAAGAAGAGTGCCAGAGGATCTTTTTTTTCCTTTTAAAGAGTTCAGGTAGAGCAGCATAGCCTCAGCCTTCGTGTCTGCTGCAGATAGAGGCGTGTTCTGTTTAATTTCACTGGCTGTGAAGGTGGCAAATGTGGATTTATGGCAGGGTTGAGACGGGGAAAACAAACTTGGAAAATGTGTGTGTTTCTCCTTCAGATCTGGTTCTCCTTAATTCAGCAATGCTGTTAATCTCTGAGTTTGTAGCTGAGAGGTTCAGAAACCCATTTGTTAGTGTTATCGGCTGTCTGCCATGTGCCAGGCCCAGTGCTGGCTATGCAGTGACTGAGAGGGGCCGAGACCAGGGCCTTCCCTGCAGGGCGTCCTGGAGGAGGGGGCTCGTGGGAAACCAGGGGAGAGCGGAGTCAGGGCTGCCCCCAGATGGGATGGGAATAAGGCAGGCACCCTGCAGCAGACGTCAAGGAAGGAGGGCTGGCTCCCCCGGCTGTGCCTCAGTCCAGCTTCAGCCGGGAGACCTGGTAGTGAGTACACACAGCATGTGCACAGCCCTCCACAGTTTGTTGTCCAGAAGCAGACCTGCCCGCCTGATGACCCTGTCATACAGACCTAAAAGTAAAGGGGATGATCACAACGATTCATTCAGGGAGACTTGATGAGGATTTGGTTCAAAACTTAAAAAGGTAGTCAGGCACCTTTAATCCTAGCACTCTGGGAGGCCGAGGTGGAAGGGTCTCCTGAGCTTAGGAATTTGAAACCAGCCTAGGCGAGAGCAAAACTGACCCCATCTCTAGTAAAACTAGAAAAACTAGCCAGGTGTTGTGGTGGGTACCTGTAGACCCAGCTACTCGGGAGGCTGAGGCAAGAGAATCACTTTAGCCCAAGAGTTTGAGGTTACTGTGAGCTTTGACACCATGGCACTTGACCCAGGGAGACAGAGTGAGGCTCTGTCTCAAAAAATAAAAATAAAAATAAATTAAAAAGGTGACATGTACCTATAGTGTGTTAGTTGCTAGGCCAGGGGTCCAGCATAGAGGACCCTTTCCCCTGCCTCCAGCAAGCTCACAGTAATTGGGCACCCCCTTCCCCCAAGACAGCACAGCAGAGGGTCAGTGACAGCAGGTTGTCCATGCTGGAGGAAGCAGAGGGGAACCTGGCCCAGCAGCAGACCTGGAGCCCCGGTCTCTCTCCACATCTCCTTTCTCCGTTTCCAGAGAGTCCTCTCTTTAGAAAGGGACACTGATCTGTCTGCTGACACCTCATGTGTCAGTGCACAAGGGTAACACACCAGGCTTGACAAGGTTACCTGGGGCTGTTACATTGGACTTGCAGTGTATTTTAATGTGGATGGTCCAACACACTCCAAATCCAAATAAGGAAATAAAGACTCTAAGCTCTTACTCTGTCTCTCTTTGGGCAATTCAGAAAGGCTTTATAGGCTATGAGCCTCCACCTGGTCCCAAGAGTCCCCAGCCTCAACTGATCCCAAAGTTATTTTATTCTCTGAGAGTAGGACCCCAGAGGCTTAGGAGGGCAGCACAAGGAGGGCGCCTCCCCCACAGCCATGTGCAGTCCAGCTAGGTGTCCACTCAGCTAGGCTAGGCTCAGGGACCTGCAGAAAGCTCTCATGGGCTTCCAGAGAGCACAGCTTTGAGCTCATATCCCCTCAGGATCTGTACTACTAAATAGTGAGCTTCCTATCACAGGAGATCGCAGGTGGAGGAGAGATAGCCAGGGATGGAGACAGGAGAAGGTCCCCCGGAGTACACTAGGCAGGGGAAAAAGAAAGCTTGTACGTCAGATCCACCTGCTAGTTTTTCTTCCCTTCATCTTGGCAACATGATACTGATGATAGAATGGCTAAGAATATCCTCCTAGAGGCTTGATCTGCATTGCTTTAATTTTAGCCACACAATAATTCATGAGGTGAGTGCTGCCTGGCCAAGAGCAATTTGGATGCAAGAACACCTATGTGGTGGAGGCCTGGGACCAGGCAGGGGCACCATGAATGGCGACTGTCAGTGGTGTGGGCTATTCGGGGCTTTTCCCAGGAGGCCAACCCTGCAGGGGCAGCTGGGTTTAGCTCTCAGTTGTGAGAACTGGAGTGTGCCAGCTGGGCGCATGCGGCCCCTCAAGGAAACCAAGGCTCAGAGACGCCAGGCAGTTTGCCCAAAGTCGCTTGGCCAGTGAGAGCAGTTAGGGGTCTGAACACAGTTTTGTTGACTGCAGAGGTCACGCTTATTACCTCCGTTCCTTGCTGGCTATCAAGCCTAAATACCAGATTCTAACACTTACAGGGTTTTCAAATTTCTATTTGAGCATAATCAGAAACAAAAGCTTCTTTACTGCCTCCTTGTAGTCAGAGCAGCTCAGCTAGTAAGCTTCCCACTGCTGGAGGGGCGCGGGTGGCGCCAGCCCTTTCCCTGCTGACAGCCGTCTCTGTTCTCTCCAGGTTGGGGCCTGGCCTCCTCTCACACATGGTCAGCTCCCTGAAGGGACTCGGGCCACCACCTCTGCCACCATCCTCCCAGAGCCATTCCCCGGGGGGCCAGCCCTTCTCTACACTCCCCAGCAAGCCATCCTACCCGCACTTCCAGAGCCCTCCGCCCCCGCCTCTGCCCAGCCCACAAGGTAAGCTCCACTGGGGGCCACTCAGGGATGAGTGGAATGAGACACGAGCCTGGGGGAGGCACATAGCTACTGAGAGAAAGACAGGCTGGACACTGAGGGCCATGTTGGGAGAAGCTGGGAGACAGATGACCTAAAAGCCCCGGCCAAGGGCACATCCTGGAGGAAATTGGTTCAGAAAGTGAGGGAGAGTTTGTTTCACGGGCAAGGTGTACAGGGCTACGTTCAGCATCGGCAGGGGTGAGGGATGGGGAATGCTGGGCCTGAGTGTGGGAGGGGTAGGAGGGCCACGCTCCCTGCCTCAGAGCGCTGCGACAGTCACAGCAGATCCTCTCAGCCTCCCTTGGCCTGCCCACCAGGCCATGCAGGGCAGAGCTGAGAAAGGGGCCTCAGACTGCTCATACCCTGCTCTCTCCTCTCCATCACGTCCGTGCTGCCTGGACAGGACAGGGAGGACGTCCCCTGGCTGCCCTGGGTTTTTTCCTCTGTTCATGCAGCCCCTGCCGCCTCCTTCTGCAGGCTACCAGGGCAGTTTTCACTCCATCCAGAACTGCTTCCCTTACGGTGACTGCTACCGGACAACTGAGCCAGCAGCCAGCGGGGATGGATTGGCCCGGGAGGCACACAGTTTCAACCCTCTGCGGCCCAACAGCTACCACAGCCTTAATGCACCTCTGCCTGCCACAGGTGAGCCCTGCCTGCTGCCTCCCTGCCCTGAGCGCCCACTGAGGCCCAGCCCCCTGCTGGGTGCTTTATGCACGTTGTCCTGCATCCTGTGGACAGCCCATGAGGTAGGTTCATCCCTGCTTTGTGGAGAGGGAAACAGGCTCAGAGAGGCCCCAGGACCCGCAGAACTAGGAGTGGCCCCCTGCCTGTGAAGTCATTGTACGTTCCACAGCTTCACATGGCTTATATGTGTCTGGACCTGATGGGTCTCTGAAGACTCAGGCTGGGAGCTCCTGGTCTGATCAGTGCTTCACCCTGAATGTTTACTGAATATGAACCTGCTGTGTGTTGGGCTCAGGCCTAGGCCCTGGGGATATCTCAGGGAACGAGATGCATGCTTATCTCAATTTAACGGTTGAGGAGGGTCGGTTGCCGTGGCTCATGCCTGTAATCCTGGAACTCTGGGAGGCTGAGGCAGGTGGATTGGTTGAACTCAGGAGTTCATGACCAGCCTGAGCAAGAGCAAGACCCCATCTCTACTAAAAATAAATAAAACTAGCTGGGCATTTTGGCAGGTATCTGCAGTCCCAGCTACTTGGGAGGGTGAGGCAGGATGATCGTGTGAGCCCAGGAATTTGAGGTTGCTGTAAGGTAGGACACTGCAGCACTCTAACAGAGTGAGACTGTCTCAAAAGGAAAAAAAAAGAAATGAGATCAGTGGGGTCAGAGCCTGGAGTTGCTTGTTCCTGAGTGCACCTGTGCTCCTGGGCTCCTGGGTGCTGTATCTGCATTGCCTTAATTTTAGCCACACCTCAACTCATGCTGCCCTGCAGGGTCGGAGGCGGGGGGTTCCCCAGCTGATGCCCTGGCTTGGGCAGAGAGGCCCAGTGAGAGGGGCAGGTTCCACACAGCCCAGGGTGGAATCAGGCTCAGACCAGCAGGCAGGCCACACCTGGTCCATGGCTACAGTCTCTCCTCATGCATCTGGGTGTGCCTGAGCATGTAAAGTGGCACAGGCGGCTCTGGGCAGTATGAACCCCCAGGGGTGTGTAAGGAGCTTTCAGGGCACACATTTTCATGTCTGTTCATGTGTACTCATGTCACACCTGTGCTGGTGTCCATGTACCCCTGTCTGTGTGCACCTGTTACCCACCCCATGACTCCTATCTGTTTGCAAGGACACATGTGTGCATGTGTGAGATGGGCTGCCTCAGTGGACCGTGCTTGTGTGTGCTTGCACGCCTAAGTTCAGCTGCAGCATCTGTGTGTGTATGTGTGATAGATGTGTGTGCATGGGCCCTCTACACCAGGGTGGGGTAGTTCTTTTGGCCTGCCCTCTCCCCAGCGCCCATTCCAGGCCTGGCTCAGCTGCCCACACCTCTGTCAATCCAAGAACAGACACACAGAATTAATTCAGACTGTGACAAGCAAGGCCTATCTGCCTTAGACCACACAAGCTCATGACAGCAGCTCTGCTAGTAACCCTACCCTGGAGACAGCATGTCCCAGGGGAGAGCTGAGCATCTACGGAGCCAGAGGGACCTGGGTTCAAGTCTCAGTTTCCCCCACTTCCTGGCAGTGTGAGCTCGGGCAAGGGTCTTACCCTCTCTGAGCTGCCTTCTCAGCTGTAAAATGGGATCATGAAGCATCCCTCATGGGATCATCATGAAGTTTAAGTGAGATAAGTCTCCGTGAGCACTTAGTACCTGTCCAGGAAATTTTGTTTCCCTTCTTTGGGTTTCTTGAGTCTCGTGGGGAGGTGGAAACTGAAGAATTCAGGGTGAACTGGGTCCTTCTGCCAGGATGGGACTGAGCCCTGAGGACTATGCTGCTCCCAGCCCCCCTCACCCCCACAGTCTGCCCTGAGTGATGGACTCACCCAAGCTAGCCTGTGTCTCTCCCAGTGCCCTGGGCCCCCTGGATGTGCAAGGCCTAGGATGCCCCCCAAGCCTCCTCCCCACCCCAGCAGTCAGCTCTCCATCTTATATAGCAGAGGGCTCAGAGCAGGCCCCTCTGAGGGGACACGATGAGGACATCCTGGCGGGCAGGTGGGGTCTGAGAGCTGGGAAGCCCCACTGTCCTCCAGCCCTAATCCTGTTTCACGTACCCACAGGCTACGAGGCCCTAGCAGAGGCCTCATGCCCCACAGCACTGCCACCACAGTCGTCTGAAGATGTGGTGTCAAGTTGCCCCGAGGACTGTGGCTTCTTCCCCAATGGGGCCTTTGACCACTGCCTGGGCCACATCCCCTCCATCTACACGGACACCTGAAGGAGGCCCCACCCACACCCACACCTGCCTGCCCTGCGCTGCAGAGCTACCCCACCCACTGGCCATCCGCTCCCATGCCCTACGTCCAGAGCAACCAGGCCACCAGTGCAGTGCGTTGCTGCAGCGTCACTCAGCACTGCCCAGGGAGCCATCACCCCAGCTGGAGCTGGCGCTCAGAGCTGCTCACCAGGACCTGTGGCCCTGTGACAGTGCTCGAGTGTGTCTTCCCGTTTCTCTCCCCAGTGGTTTTGAAATCACAGACCTCGTGTATGTAAAATGTACAGAACTTGTTTTCCATTCCCCTGCCAGTTTTATATTTTTGGTTTTACAAGAAAAATTAAAAACTGGAAATGAGATGTGGGGCCTGGTTCTGTTTTGTGACTCAGCTGCGATCAGGAGAGCCTTAGGGGAGTGTAACAAGGAGCCAGGTGTGTGTTCAGGGCCCAGGAGGCCGTGTGGACACCGGCTTGGGCCCTCGGTTCCAACCATGGGGAAGGGGACTGTCCCATCACATGGGCCACATGGGCTGTGGTCCTTACAGACTCCAGCAGTAGTCTTGGGACAACGCCCCCAGGTAGGCTCATCCCACTGGTAGGTGAGCAGACGGAGGCCTAAATCAGAACCAGATCACCTGACCCAGACTTCAGCCTGCTGCACCGGCTCCTCAGCTGGGGTGAAAATGAGCTTCCAATCTGGGCTTCGTGTCAACAGCGAACTCCACGTGTGGGCAGCCAGGCCTTGCAGGGACAGAGGCAAGATGAGGGGCAAAGGCAGGTCCTGTAGACGAGCGGGGACAGGCAGCATCCTTTGTCCAGGGAACCCCACACTTACCCTGGGGGGCCAAGGCTCGCATGGATCAGTCTTCCTCCCCTGCTGGTCTCCCAGCATCCAGCACAAGGAACAGGCCCACCTGGACAGTGGCCTGCATCTTGGGGTGTCACCGTGAAGTTCACCTAATAAGAGATCAAGGAAAATTCCTGCCTTGTCCCTGCTGAAGGGAAACCACTGAGGGAGGTCACAGTGACTGCCCTCCCCTCCCTCCTCCTCCTCCTGGAGACAGTCCGAGGGTGGGTGTCTTATCCCCTGGTCGGGGGTGGCTTTCACACGCAGGTTCAAAGGATGCCTTTTTGAACTTTAGGCCAAGGTCAGCAAAGATCTAGTCAGCCTCCTTCTTTATAGAGCAGGAAAATGAGGCCAGGCAGTGACAGAAACTGTGATGTGTACCTGATCCCTCCCCATCATCTAGGGACGCCTCAATCACCACCTGACCACAGGAGTAGCTGTGTGTGCCCCGTGGGTTCTTCTGTGAATCAGCTCACTGACCGCTTCCAAGAGCCCCTGAGGAGGGTCCCATGTACCACCCAGGTGTACACCCAGGTATACACCCCACCCAGGACCAACCCCTGAGGAGCCCCTGAGTGTGACCTCTGGAGATGGCACTTGCAGCCTTCTGCTCTTTGGCTTCAGCCAATAAGGAACCCAGCCTGGGAGGGAGTGTGGTAGAGAGGGTCCCTGGGTGGCTGTGTCCTCTACTGGAGGTCTCAGCTCTATTCAAGCCCAGTCTGCAGGTGGGGGAGCAGCTTGCTGTCCCCCTCCTCAGGTGTGTAATGGGGTTGGGGACACCTGTCCACCTGCTGTGCATAGCCCCTTCATCAAGCTCTTCTCAATTGGCCCAATCTGGCAGGGGCTGTCTTCCCTACCAGGACGGGGCACAGGGACTGAGGTTGAGTGACTTGCCTGTGTGACACAGCCAGCAAGAGGTCATGGTGGCGTTCCAACCCGAAGGTCAGGCTGCAGGGCTGCTCTCTCACCCACCGCACCATCCTATCCCTTGAGAACTTGAGACTGACCCAATGTCGCACAGCATGTCAGGGACCCTGGCTCCCACCCAAGGCCCTCTCAAGCCCCCGTCCCTGCCCTCATTGACTTCATGGAACTAATTAGGCTGTGGCAAAATTCCTCGAACAGGGATGCTCAGGAATGAATACTGCATGTCGTTGTAAATACTTAATCTACTCCAGATAAGCAGAGTTAAGCTGAACAATGAGAGCATATTTCTATTAATAATGGAAAGGGCTGAGCCGTGATCAGGGGAACACACAGGGAGCTGGCAGTTGGATCTCATTTAATTTCAGAGAGCAAAGAGAAGAGAATGGCAGACAAAGGCGAAGGGAAACAGAGGCAGAGGCAGAGACAGACTGCCGAATGGGAGGGGAGGGTGCCCAGAGCTGCACCCAGTGCAGAGAGTCCCAGCTGCCACAGGCCTGAGGTGTAACCGGGACTCCTGGCACTCGCAGGACGCCCCGTCCACAGGCCTCCCTCCTAATCCAAGGGGAGCACAGCACAGAAGGGTCCCCCAGGAAGGACCGAAGGGCCCTGGGCATGAGCTCTCTTAACAAGGCTCCCTTCCTTCCTTAGGAAACAGCAGGGCCACAGCCCTTCCAGCACTCTGACCCTGCACCAAGGAGCATGCAACAACCCCCAGTTGGCAGGGACGTGTGGACATCACTGCACATGGGGGGCAGTTAGCAGTGTGATGTTCAGGGGCTGGTGCATCTCACCTGACCTGGAGAGCCCTAGGGGACAGGCCACAGGCTGGGGGACCCAGTGGGGTCTAGAGAGCAATGTGAACTGAGTCTGCCCAGGGGCCCCAAGGGGGTGCAGAGCACAGGGCCAGTGCCAGGTGACCATGCTGCCCTGCCAGCCGGCCACTCCAGACTCCCTGCCCCAAAGTCCTGGCCTCTCATTCTAGGCCAAGACTGGCCCAGCCCCCTCCTCCATCAGGGGCCCCTCCCCTCCCCCCCTCCATTCCCCTCTGTCCTCACCTCCTTCCTTTCTGCTCCCCTCATCCCTCCCAAAACCCTCTCTCTCACCATTTCTCTGCCCTAGCCCTTTGTCCTTCCCCTCCCCTCCTAATTCTTACCTTCCTCCTCTCTCCACCCCTCGCAGTCCATTCCCTCTCCCTCTGCACGCCCCTGTCTGTCCCCCGCCTGTTCTCTCTCCTGCTCAGCAGTGTCTGTGCTCTTCACTGCCAGGTGTGAGCCCCACCCCCCCGCCCGTTCTCTCTCCCGCTCAGCAGTGTCTGTGCTCTTCACTGCCAGGTGTGATCCCCACCCCCCCGCCCGTTCTCTCCCTCCCGCTCAGCAGTGTCTGTGCTCTTCACTGCC
>CAUYPK010157270.1:0-44587 GCA_963574355.1 Loris lydekkerianus
TTTTTTTATTAAATCATAGCTGTGTACATTGATATGATCATCATGGGGCATCATACACTAGTTTCACAGACCGCTTGGCATGTTTATATCACACTGGTTAACATAGCTTTCCTGGCAATTTCACAGTTATTGTGTTAAGACATTTACATTCCATTTACTAAGTTTTACATATACCATTGTAAGTATATTTTTCATTTTTTGAACTCTCAATGCATTCTGAGAATACCTTTTGTATACTCAGATGACACTCTGCCTTGGATGTTGGTTTTTTACACACTTGTCTTATCTCACCTCTAAATTGTAAGCAAGTGAGTTCTGAGGGAAAGCAAAGTATCTGACTCATTTTTTGTTCTTTACAACACAGATTAGGTTGATGCTCAATCAATATTTACTGAATGATTAGGAAAAATATAACTCTAAAGCCAAAAAAGGCAAACACATTCTGAAGGAATGTACAATTCTTTCAATAAGCTAGCGTAAGATTCATTTGCAGTATCTGTATACATAACTCTCGAACAAAGTTTTAAATGGAAATACTGGCTCTCCAACCTCTCTTTCCACTCATATTAAAAACTTTCTTGAATCAGCATCAGGTAGAAGACAATAGTTGGCAAGTAAACAAAGAGATCTGTAGGAGTCCCATTAATGCTGTGCATTTGAGATGAGAAAAAAGTACCATGATAATGACCTTAAGTACATGAATTAGAATTCTTATAAATTGAAGCTGATTACTAACTCAATATCATTCTCAAATACTTACAGGAATAAATGAGAGCTGGAAAAAGAGTTTCATTTCTTTCCTGAGCTGTTTCAACCAGCATACGAAGTGGACCTTTTGGACACAAAACGGCCACTAAATCTAGAAAGAGAAAAATACAAAAGGCATTTGTTAAAATATTTTGGCTAAACTTTCAAATGGGTATGTTAGGAAGGAGATAACCAAGGGAAAAATTTTTACTTTTTTTTTTTGTTGTTGTTGTTTTACACAAAATATGTTGAGAGAATATGAAATAAAAGGCAGGTAAACTGGTGGAAGAAAAACCACCTGAGCAAAATAAGCAAAACCACAAAGAAGACCCATACCAATCTCATTTTGGCTTTGACTGCTATGTGTTTAGTCTACAGTGTATTATTACTGGGTTCTAGGAATAAATCTTCCCAGTTTGAAGAAAAGAGGCAGAGATAATGGGACATTCTATTCTAGGGCAATTGTCAATGTACAATAGCAGAAATGAGGCCAAGTCACTTCCAAACAACAGCCCTAAGCTCCCAACAGAAGCTTTACTCTGAGAGGAATTTAACAGATGGAATTTGACTCAACTTTTCAAAATGTGAATAGCCCAGTAGAAAAAATTCATCCCTTTTCCCTTTTAAAAAATAGTATTGTGTAGTACCAAAATAATTAAAATAAGAGGGTAATACATTTCAACAAACCAAAATAATTAGTAACTCTTTGCATGATATGGTTTAGTACAGTGGTTCTCAACCTGTGGGTCATGACCCACAGGAACTGTATTAAAGAGCCATGGCATTAGGAAGGTTGAGAACCACTGGTTTAGTGTTTCTTTAGTCTTCAGGCAAATAATAGCATTTTACCAACATTCAGGTCTCACAATACATGTGGTGTTGAAAAGTGGCTTATTTTACAAAAACAATAATTCAGTGAGGAAAAAGCATGCCTAAATTATTCTTTTTTCCTTTTTTTTTGCAGTTTTTTGCCGGGGCTAGGTTTGAACCCACCACCTCTGGCATATGGGGCCGGCACCCTACTCATTTGAGCCACAGGCACCAGCCTAAATATTCTTGATTATACCACCATTTCTTTCCATCTATTGCAATTTTTCTTTCATTTTCTGTGTAATGAAAATTCAGAACAGAAATATAAAAATGACCTCAAAGATTTAAAAATATAGATATAGCTAAACTTATAAAGGGAGAAATGACAGCTACTTTAACATTATTGGTCATTTTAAATACACTTAAAAAAAACTTCATACCTTGAAGTGGTCAGGTCTTCTTGTATAATAACAACAGTATAACAGAGTAATAAAACACGCAGTAATAAAACAAACACACACATACCCCTCTACCTCTCCTCACCAGTCCTACTTCAATTTGTTTGAATAAGAAAAAGAAAATTTTGCCTTGTTCAGAAACGAGATTTTCATCTTATTTGACAGTGCCACATCCTATACCTGTTCTGCTTTTATTACATGCTCTCCCTAATAGACCAACTAAATAATAAACTCATTTATTTCTTACAGCAATTAAAGTGAATTAAAATTAATTTTGCTTTGTAAATTTCAGAACAATCTTTGTAACAAATTAAGGCATTTTGAGGTCTTATAAAAATAAAGTTCTGAATCACTACTCTAAATACTGGATATAAAAATTTCTCCTAATTTAAAGGAACTCAAAGCTCTGTAGAAATAATCATTTGCATTATGTGCAGACAAAACAAAGGGTTGATGGCAGGAATAATGTAAAATGACAGAAAGAATATTGGACTTGGAATTCAGGTTCTAGAACGAACAGTTTAAGCTTAGGTAAATAATTCACCTCTAAAAACTCCAAGTTTTTCTTAGCAGTAAAGTAAGAATGATAACCACCTTTGATACTTCACAGGATTACAGCAAAAAATAACAACAAACATTTACTGATAGGATACTGCTTCAAGTGCATTAGTGTATTGTATGTAACATAATTTAATATGCACAGTAACTGAGATTTAAAGATTGAGTAACTTGTGTGTGGTCCAACAGCCAGGAAGTGATTAGTAAAAGAGTCTAGATTTAAACCCAGGCATTCTATCTCCAGAATTGGCATTCTTTATCACAGTTAAGCAATAACAGATGAGAACTTTGCAAACCATCAAGACTTTATAACATAAGGTTATTATAAAGTCAGACATAATGCGTATATGGATTCTATAGTTCCATGACAGACTATTCAAATACAAGAATAGAACCAGTTCAGGGTGGTGCCTGTGGCTCATTGAGTAGAATGCAAGTCCCATATACCAAGGGTGACGGGTTCGAACCCGGCCCTGGCCAAACTGCAACAACAACAACAAAATAAATAATAGAATTTCATTTAAAAAAAAAAAAAAAAAAGAATAGAACCAGTTCAATTCTATTTCCACAGACTGTTTCTTCTTAACCAAATGGGGATGATGAGGTTTCCTAGTAGAGGTCATTAGACATTTTAATAAGTATCTGAACAAGGGATAAAAGAGTATGGCTTCATACTATAGAAACTACATTCTGATCTCTGAAATTCGGTCTCTTTTTGGCTTTTATGCAGGGAAATAGCCACAAGAGTATAATATATCTATACAGCTACTTCAGTTATTTATGCTGGGAACATTGTGACTATTCAGGACTCATGTTACACTGATTGTTACAGAATTTGATCTCACACTATCAAAATAAGCTTTGTTACCTTATAAAAAGGTAGGTAACCTAATTTTGATTTAAAAAATGAACAATTTACATATCAAGCACTCTGTGCTTTTCTTTCTGCTTGTGCTTTCAGACATATATTTAATTCACTGAACTCTTACAATCCTGAGAAGCACCGTTCCCAATTTACGAATGAGGAAACTGAAGCTCTAAGAGTGTGACTCACTTTCCTAAGGTCATAAAGACTGTTACCAGTAGAGATGGGATTTCAATCTACATCTTCTGACCAGAAGTTCAAGGTTTCTTCCATTAACCATTCACTGAGTTAAACTGGAAGCAGTAATAAAATAATCAAAAAAAATTAACCTCAAAAATTTTGAAATCTTGGCCTTTTAGCTAAGATCAAGTGAAAAAGATACTATAGCTAATTAATTATTTAATGAATAACTATGGGGCATAAATATTATCATTTTCCCTATGCCAAGATAATTAGACGAGGAAGGAAAAAAAGCCAGTGAGGCATTCCTGTAATGAACAAATTATTAGTTTTGGGTTTTACCATATACTGAGATTACAGCCAGGATAAGCCATGCAGTCCATTCAGGGAGGTACTTGATGAACACCAGGGCCATGAGGGCACTGATCATAATGAGATATGCTTGCTGGAGTCGAAGTGGACCTTTCCAGTGTATGGAAATCATTCCCACCACACCAAAATTCCAGATGAGTAGTGCAACAGTAATGTAATCCACAGCAACGTTATAGGTTTTAAACACTTCTCTGGAAAAAATAGATTTAAAAAGATTTATGTACTACATATTTTAAGAGATAAGGTCTCATTCTGTCATGCAGGCTGAAGTGCAGTAGCATAACTGTAGCTCACCATAACCTCTCCTGGGATCCAGTGATCCTCCCACCTTGGCTTCCCAAAGTGCTGGGATTATAAGCATAAGCCACTGTACCTAGCCTTATGTACAATAATTTTTATAAAAGCATTGCTTAGAATGATGATTCCCAAACATCAGGTATTTATATCACACTTTTATAATTTTGCCATATCCTATATCAACTGTGCTTGACATTGAATAAACTTTTCTTTAAATTAATTCCCTCTTTTCTTCAAGTTGAGCTTATTTTAACAGGAAGCTCTATATCATTCGTATAAATGGGAAACCAGTATCATAAGCCATTAAATATGAAGATAAACACAGAAATTGAAAAAGATCATATACCCCCTAAAATATCATACTATACTTTGGGAAATACTAGTTTAAAAAACCTGAAATTAGAAACAAAGGTGCACTGAAAAATTTTATAGGTAGGAGATTAAGTTTTCATACAATGAAATTTAGTGATCATTAAAAAATATACAGTTTTATACACACACATAAAAATGGAATATAGGCATAACACATTGCTGCTTGAAAAAATATTTATATAAAATACTGTGAGAGAAGAGTGGGCAAGAAATTGATATGTTAATTCTTTAGGTGATTGAAGTCTGGTCATTTTTCATTTTTCTCATTTATAATCTTATGTCTTTTTTCTTTTTTAAAACAATCAATGTCTAGCATTTTTACATTACAGAAAAATACTATTTTAATTTTTTTTGGGAGGGAAATCCACCATTTAAAAAAAGAGGCTGCAGCTATAGAAGATACCCCAGAGACTAAGGAGAAAGATAGTGCTCCTTCATTTAAGCATAAATTTTAGGTTACAAGTACTATTTTAGGAAGATGATTCTTCTCCTACTTTGAAACAAAAAAAATGAAATTTCTGGACAATGCAGATATTTATATTAAGCATTTCAGATATCCTGGAAGTCAAAAAATACCTATTAATCTTTACTTAGGTAATACATCATAAGATTTAACATTCACAACAGATAAACTGTGAAAAGTTTTCTTCCCCATTTTGTCCCACAGTTCCCCTTTACTGAAGGAAAGCACTGATTTCAGGTGTATACTGAAATATACAGATAGAGTCGACATGTATCACAGATACAACTGATAGGATATTATCTACACTTTTCTGTGTCAGGCTTCTTTTCTCTTAACAATACAATGGAGAATGTTCTACACCAGTATTTAGTGTATCAGAGCTGCCTCATTCTTTTTAGTGACTATTTAAATTTAATTTTTTTAGAGACAGGGCCTCCCTATGTTGTCCAGATTGGATTCAAACTCCTGAGCTCAAAGGATCCTCCTACCTCAGCCCTCTAATCAGCTAAGTCTATAGGTGCACCTATAGCCATGCCTGGCTCTAATGGCTTTTATTATAGATGTACGGTAATTTATTTAACTAATTTTCCATTGATGTATATTTAGATGATCTCATTCTTTTGCCATTTGAAACAATGCTGCAATAATTGTCCCTGTAAATTACTAAGTTCAGGGCACTTAATATATATATATTTTTAATTTTCTAATATTTTATTAGGCAAGTTTTCAAATATATAGTACAGTTGAAAGAATTATACAGTGATCACCCATACACCCACCACATACATTTCATAACTTTTTTCTTCATCATATGTAGGGAATTTGTTTGTAGGTAAGTCACAAGTTTTGTGGCCCTCATCACAATGACCCCAGAGTCCTTTTGGGTATGTTATAAAGGCACTTAATATGTTAATGGATTTGCTAAACTGCTCTTAATGAAAAGTTATACATCAAAAAAAAAAAAAAAAAAAAAGAACAAAATAAAGAAAGAAAGAAAAAGAAAAGTTATCCATCAATGTGTATGAATTTATTTCCCTGTATCTTTCCCAGGATGTTATCAAACTATTTGATTTTTGTTTACTTAAGGTATAGCTTTAATTATTATTAATCTTATGAGGACGTTGTACACGTTTTCTTTCTTTCTTGCCTCAGCTTCCTGAGCAGCTGGGACTATAGATACATGCCACCATACCTGGCTATTTTTCCATTTTTTTGTAGAGACAAGGTCTTGCTCTTGTTCAAGCTGGTCTTGAACTCCTGGCCTCAAGCAATCTTCCTGCTTTGGCTTCTCAAAGTGCTAAGATAAGGGTAGGTTAAGCCACCATGCCTGGCCCATGTTCTCTTATTAAAGGATAATTTGTGCTTCTCTTTCTCTCATATCCTTTGTCTAGATTTTTGTTAAGTTGCTGATCTTACTGCCAGGTAGAGCTTCCTTATAGAAAAAGTAAATTAGTCTTTGTCTATAAAGTGAGTACAGAATGCATTTAGCAGTTTTCATTCATCTTTTGATTTTGTTCATGGCATAGTTTTTTTTGTTTCTTCTTTGGCTTGCAGAAATTTTTTCTAATAGAAATGAATTTATTGATCTTTTCTTTTATATGCCAGGAGTTTGTATCATACTTAAAATATTATACATATATTTTAAATATTCCCTCCTCCCATGTTTTCCTCTAGTTAATAGTTCTACTTTCCTATTTAGATCTCTGATCTATTTGCAACTCATCCTGATATAGATTCACGGAAGAAACACAAAATTTTCCCCCAGAAGACTACCCAATGATCCCTACATCAATTACTAAATAATCCTGCTATAGCCTAATGATGCTAAATTTAGTTTACAATAAACTAAATTTTGTCATATGTTTGAGCATTTTTCCAGGCTTTCTAATCTTTGCTGCAGGTCTCACTATTTTAATTATTGTAGCTTTATAATTTCATCTCAGGCAGGCCTAGTATTCCTTCCTTTCTCTTCTTTTTCTGGACGCTCTCCCTTATTTTTCCAAATTTTAGAATCTTCTTCTCTAGATTAAAAATAATAATTGGGCTTATACTAAATCCTAAAATAGCCAGGGATAGTGGTTCATGCCTATACTTCTAGTATTTTGGGAGGCTATGGAAGGAGAATTACTTGAGGCCTGGAGTTGGAGACTAGCCTGAATAACACAAGGAAATCTTATCTCTCTAAAAAATAGAAAAATTAGCTGAGGACAGTAGCATGTACCTGCAGTTCCATCTATTCAGGAGGCTGAGGCAGAAGGATCTCTTGAACCCAAGAATTTGAGATTGCAGTGAGATATGATGACACTATTTTACTCTAACCAGGTGACAGAGCAAGACCCTGTCTCAAAAAAAACCTCAAAACAAACAAAACACTTAAGAACTCTTGAGAGTATGCCTAAAAATTAAACAAAAAGTGTTTTCTCTACACCATATAGCAAAAGCAAATGATATATTTATTGTTTTAAAAAAAACCCTATATTATGTATATGAGAAAGGATTAATATCCACTTTATATTAAGGATAATATAAATTGATAGAAAAAGTCTTCAGTCAGATAAAGGGATAAAGGACAAAAACAGAATGTATACAAGAAAATATAATGAACACGTAAAAATGTTCATATTAACAAGTTATCAAAAATACATAGGAAGGCTGGGCATTGTGGCTCACATCTGTAATCCTAGAACTTTGGGAGGCCAAGGCTTGAGATAAGGAGTTTGAGACCAGCCTGAGCAAGAATGAGACCTGGTCTCAAATAGAGAAAAATAAGCCAGGCATGGCTACATGCCTGCAGCTACTTGGGAGGTTGATGCGGGAGGAATGCCTGAGCCCAGGAGTTTGATGTTGCAGTGAGCTATGATCAAGTTGTTATACTCTAGCCTGGGCAACAAGCAAGACCCTGTCTTGAAAAAAATAAAAAGTATTAAAAATCTTAGAGAGAACTTATGTTTTTATTATACAGTATTAAATCTTTCCATATACCTTGGTATAATTTTCCATTTGTTTAAGTCTTCTTTTTAAGCTCTTCAGAGGCATTAGAAAAGTTCTTATTAATAGTTCTTATACAATTCTTATTAAACCTGGATATTTTATCTATTTTGTTGCAATCATAAATGAGATTTTTTAGGCCAGCACTCTGGGAGACCAAGGTGGGTGGACTGCTTGAGCTCACAAGTTTAAGACCAGCCTGAAAGTGATACTTCCATCTCTAAAAAATTGCTGAGCATTGCGATGGGTGCCTGTAGTTACTTACAGCTAGCTACTCTAGAGGCTGAGCCAAGAGGATCACTTGAGCCCAGGAATTTGAGGTTGCTGTGAGCTACGACACTACAGCACTCTACTCAGGGAGACAAAGTAAGAGTCTGTCCCAAAATAAAAAAGAAAACAAACAAAAAAATACCTAGTTGTTTATGTGAAGGCTATTAATTTGTGTTTAGTTTTGTATTCAACTGCCTTACCAACTTACTTAGTGATTCTAATTGTATTTTGGTTAATTCTAAAACAAAGCAAACAATCATTTTATGTCCAAATGTTGACAACTTAACCTTCTTTTCCAAATCACTTAGCTTTTATTTCTCTCATTTCTGTTTGGCTAATCCCTCCGGAGGATACCAAGCTTTAGAATGAGATTCATACTTCTATTATGTTAGAGACGTAACCAACTATTTGTTTTATTAAAGAACCTGATCATCAAAAAAACCAAAAAAACCTGATTAAGAATAGGTGTTGATATACTTTTTACTTCCCTATACATCAGTGCACAGCACAGATGTTAAATTTTACCAAATGCCTTTAACAGTATATACAGAGATAAAAATCTAACAGAGTGGTAATTTCATGAGAGGGTGAGGGGACAAACAATTAGGTTACCATGTTTGCATTTGTTAGGTAGCGTCCCTGTTGTAGTTGTGTCCCACACTCAGGTGAAATTTCTTAATAATGAACCAGTCTTCTACCCTGAAAACTCCACTTGGTCATAATGTATTATTCTTTTAATTTATTGCTAAATTCTATTAACGTTTAGTATTCTATTAAATATTTAGTTTTTGGTGTTTTTTTTTTTAGATAGGCTCACTCTGTTGTCCAGCATAGAGTGCTGTAGTGTCAGCCTAGCTCAGAACAGCTTCAAATCCCTGGTTTTGAAACAATCCTCCTGCTTCAGCCTCCCAAGTAGCTGAGACTATAGGCACCTGCCAATGCCTGGATAATTTTTTCTATTTTTAGTAGAGATGGGGTCCTGCTTTTGCTTGGCTGGTCTCAAACTCCTGAGCTCAAATGATCCTCTCATCTTGAACTCTCAGAGTGCTAGGATTATAGGCATGAGCCACAATGCCCAGCCAACATTTAGTTATTCTTTCGGCATTAACAAATAGGATTGGTCTACAGTTTTCTTTTTCTTTTGGAGACAATCTTACTTTGTCACCCTTGGTAGAGTGCCATGGTGTCACAGCTCACAGCTACTTCAAACTCTTGGGCTTAAGTGATCCTCTTGCCTCAGCCTCCCAAGTAGCTAGAACTACAGGCACCTGCCACAACACCTGGTTTTATTTATTTTCTTTTTCTTTTGAGACAGAGTCTCACTATGTTGCCCTCAGTAGAGTACCATGGCATCACTGCTCACAGCAATCTCAAACACTTGGGCTTAAGCGATTCTCCTGCCTCAGCCTCCCAAGTAGCTGGGACTACAGGTGCCCACCACAACACCTGGCTATTTTTTGGTTGAAGTTGTCACTGTTGTTTAACAGGCCCAGGCCAGGCTTGAACCAGTGTATGTGGCCAGTGCCCTACTCACTGAACTACAGGCAACAAGCCCCTGCTATTTTTTGGAGACAGGGTCTCCCTCTTTGCTCAGGTTGGTCTTGAACTCATGAGCTCAGGCAATCCACTTGCCTTAGCCTCCCAGAGTGCTAGGATTACAGACATGAGCCACAGTGCCCAGTCCAGTTTTCTTTTTCTTGATTAACTTGTAGGCTTTAGTTTTCAATGTTTTGTAGGCCTCAGAAAAATGAATCTAAGAGGGTTTCTTCTTTTTCTACATTCTGAAAGTTAAAAATAGCATTAGAGTTGTCCATTCCTTAAAGGTTTGACAGAATTTCTCTATGAAACCACTGGGGCCTGATGCTTCTATTGATGTTAGTGGAGGTGAAGAAGAAACTTCTTCAGTAACTTTCTGTATTTTTTCTTCACTCTGTTTAGATTCCCCCCCCCCCCAATGGTCAAACTTGGTAATTAATATTTTTTTCTAAAATATCCATTTCACACAGAATATCACATTTGCTAAATTCTTCTGTAGTTATTTCCCCTTTACTCTATGAAGGAAATAAGTTTTCAATTTCTTAGTTTTACTGGCTCTTCTTAATTTAAGAGCTAGTACAATGGCTTACAAACTGCCACGGGGGGTTGAAGAAAGGCCAGGCTGGCAAATCTCTGAGCTTCGCTATTCTCTTTGAGAGCAGCTCCACTTTTTACTACAATGTTTGTGAAAATTTCACATAAAATTTCATTTGAAAGAAAAAGTCACTGATAAGAATATAAAAGCATGAAAATAAATTAATTCATATTTATATATATTCTTGAAATTCTTTCTAACATTCCAATTCATAGATTTCTAAAAGTAAAGCCTATACAAACTTAAAAAGGGCTTAGATTTAACTACAGTCTTGAGTTTTTCAATTCTACCTACTCTAAGCAAGGGATGACAAAAGACTATCTCATCAGTAATACTGACTTGTCTTCTATATACCAAGCATGACCTATATATGGAAACAATTATAACTTCAGAGTAATTCATCAACAAAGTACATGGCTTTAAGTGACAGTTCTGTGACACAAATATAGTTCATTTCTTAATGGTATACCAAATCACAACTTACCCCAGGTAAATGAATGAAAAAAAGAACAGCAACAATAAAGATGATATAATAAGCCAGGCATGAATGACCTAGAAAAGAAAGGACTTCAATATAATATACAGGTCCCACAACCCTGAAAAAGTACACATTTCTTAGCCACAAAATAGCATATTATACCTGTAAATGTTATGTTTTTCAAATAGCAGAACAAATAGCTTTGGATATTTACATATTTCTATGAAACTCTTTAGTGCTGAATTACCCATAATATAAAACAGAAACTTCAGCAAGACATATATAGACCTTTATAAACAGGTGAAATTTTTGAAAGGAAAGAATGTATTCTAAAATACCAAATTATCAACAGAATCAACAAATAACATTTAACCTTTGAAGAAGAAATATTTTCAATGGATTAATCCTGCAATGTTTCTAAAACAACAAAAATTATTGTAAAACAGATATTCAGTTACCTGATCTAAGTATACATACATCAGCTTTATACAGAAAACAAGCCCTTTAAATCACATAACCATTTGATACAAGAATATTCAGAATCTGAAGTTCCAATAATAGTGTAATAGGCTCATTAATAAGTAATAATAACACAAATTCTAAGTCAGTCTAATTTCGTTCAGAATTCACTTAACACTATGTAAATACTAGTCACTATTACTCATGAGGGCTAGAATAATAATTTAATTTTTGTAGTCTATTAAATACATGCTAATTTTATGCAATGGTAATTTTATGTAATGGGTAATTTTATGTAATGGGTGTTTTTTTGAAAATATAACACAACCTAAGAAGTATGGAGCTTTTAAAAACAGAATGGAGAAGTAAAATAAATTGCCAAGTAACTTCTAACCAAAAGTACAAAGATTTTATATTGAATACACGCCTTACTTGCTTTAATCTTTTTTTTTTTTGAGACAGATTCTTACTCTTGTCGCCCTGGGTAGAGTGCGGTGGCATCAACATAGCTCACAGCAACCTTAATCTCTTGGGCTCAGGCGTTCCTCTTGCCTCAGCCTCTCCAGTAGCTGGGTCTACAGGCATGCACCATCATACTCAGCTTGTTTTTTCTATTTTTAGTAGAAACAGAGCCTTGCTCAGGCTGGGCTCCCACTCCTGAGCTCAAGCAATCTATCCCCCGTATTACCTCCCAGTGTGCTAGGATTATAGCTATGAGTCACCACACCCCTGGCCTGCTTTAATCTTTCAACAGACTTTTATTGTTTAATGACAGAAGGAATTAAGTGACCAATAGCTTTTCCAAACATCTTTCTTCACCAGAACAGAACAAGTCAAACTTTAAAGAAAAAAAAAAAAAAACCCTCCAAATCAAGAATATTATTTTGTCTTTCTTTTGTTTAAACCTCCCACACTCACTCACCAAACTCACCAAACTCTGAGTTGTGGTAAGAATCTGCTAATTTTCTCTATGGCTGTATTTTGATCATCCAAGGTCTTTAAAAATCAGCGATTTTTAATTCCTTTTTAAGAAAGGGTTTTTAAAAAATTCTCACTGCATCTTTCTCTTTAAAACAATTTTACAAAATAGTACAATTTAGGAAAAGGCCAATATAAAAGCTTTTACTTCAAAGTTGGTATTTTTTGGACTTTTTTTTTTTGAGACGTAGTCTTACTATGTCACCCTCAGTAGAGTGCTATAATATCACAGCTCACAGTAACCTCGAACTCTTGAGCTTAAGTGATTCTCTTGCCTTAACCTCTCAAGCAGCAGAGACTATAGGCACCCGCCACAATGTGCATCTATTTTTTTTGTTGCAGTTGTCATTGTTGTTTAGCAGACCCAGGCCAGGTTCAAACCTGCCAGCTTTGGTGTATATGGCTGGCATTTTACCCACTGAGCTATGGGCACTGCCTTTCTTGGACTCATTTTTTTTTGAGACAGAGCCTCAAGCTGTCACCCTGGGTAGAGTGCTATGGCATCGCAGCTCACAGCAACCTCTAACTCCTGGGCTTTAACAACTCTCCTGCCTCTGCCTCCCAAGTAGCTGGGACTACAGGCACCCGCCACAACGCCAGGCTTTTTTTTGGTTGCAGCCGTCATTGTTGTTGGGCGGGCCTAGGCTGGATTCGAACCCTCCAGCTCAGGTGTAAGTGGCTGGCGCCTTAGCCACAGTCATCGAGCCCCTTTCTTGGACTTTTTTTGGCTGGGGCTGGGTTTGAACCCACCACCTCCACCTCTGGCATATGGGGCTGGCGCCCCACCCCTTTGAGCCACAGGTGCCGCCCAGCCTTTCTTGGATTTTTAAAGTTTTTTTGTTTGTTTGTTTGTTTTTTGCGACAGAGTCAAGAGTGCCATGACATCATATCTCACAACAACCTCCAATTCTTGGGCTAAAGAGATCCTCTTGCCTCACTTTTTCTATTTTCTATTTCTTTTCTTTTTTTTTTTTTTTTGAGACAGTCTCACTTTTTGTCCCCAGTATAGCTCCCAAAGTGTTGAGATTACAGACGTGAGCCACTGCACCTGGCCAATTTTTCTACTTTTAGGAGAGAGAGGGTCTCGCTTTTGCTCAGGCTGGTTTCAAACTCCTGAGCTCAAGCAACCCACCCACCATTCACATTTTCTAGTACTAGCTTTCTAAAAACTCCATTTTTTATCCATTAGTCTATGTTATTTATTTATTTTTTAGTAATAGGGTCTCACTACATTACCCAAACTGGTCTTAAACTCTAGTCCTCAAGATCCTCATAACTTAGTCCTTCCAAAGTGCTGGGATTATAGGTGTGAACCACCATTACCTGGCTAATCTATGTTATTTTTAATACATATTGAAGCAAACAAAGGACGTTTGTACATTTTTTTTCTAAATATTTCAACTTCAGCAAGGGAGTGAAGGGAGTCCTCACTCTATTTCACCTGCAACCCCACCCTTACCCCATCCCCAGTGCTTAAGTGGAAAGGCATTCCCCACATATATCTCACTCTATCATCTAAAGCTGAGCATATTAAATATCACAAGACAGAAAAGTTTTCTTAAAGAATGAGAGATGTATTTTCCATTAAACTCTAAATTAAGGAGCAGTGTAAATATCAAATAGAAATTCTCATCTTTCTTAAAAAAGCTTTTTACTGGGTGGTGCCTGTGGCTCAATGGGTAGTGCACTGGCCCCATATACTGAGGGTGGCAGGTTCAAACCCGGCCCCAGCCAAACTGCAATAAAAAAAATAGCCAGGCATTATGGTAGGCACCTATAGTCCCAGCTACTCGGAAGGCTGAGGCGAGAGAATCACCTAGGCCCAGGAGCTGGGAGGTTGCTGTGAGCTGTGTGATGCCACTGCACTCTACTGAGGGTGATAAAGTGAGGCTCTGTCTCTACAAAAAAAAAAAAAAAAAAAAAAAAAGCTTATAAGCCATTGAACAACAGCTTTTAGTTATTTGCAACTTCACACAGCCTATTTCAATTCTTCTGAAGACACCAGATGGTTTTGACCAAATTAAATTCTTTTATTGTCTCCTCTATCTCAGTGAAGGGAATACAGTGATGAACTGTTCTATCTTTAAGACACATACTATAAAAACCAGCCGATCACTATAGCTACTGTCCTGATTATTTACTTGTGCTGTGGCAGATCTAAGCCAACCCTTCTATAAATTGGTCTGTGCTTCTGTAAACTACATTTCCCAAACTTTCTACTGGGTTCCTGAAGTGGCTGAGGCCTATCCATTATATTTTCAAGATTCACTTGACAGCTGGGATAGTGTTATTTTTTTTTTTTTTCTGACAATGAGAGGTCCTAAAAGATTAAAAGAGGGAGAAGGGAAAGTGTGTCCTTCTTATTTGCAACTATTACAGTTTTATATAGGTTCTTATTCTACTTTGCAGGGTAGTATCTGTGTTAGCATTTTCCCAAAATTTCTTAAGATAATGCCATAAAAAAAGTAGATGAAATGAGCCAGTCATGTTTGGACAGAGAAAGGGAAAATAGCTGTGTTCTGGGTAAGAAACACTCTCGGGGACTAGCCCCGGAACTACTACGCTTTTGATTTAATTTGGCAACATGTCTGGTTCGCCTGAGTTGATTTGAGGCTCCAAGTGTCAATAAGACTACTGTTTAAAACTCTGAGGACTGAGTAGGTCTTCCCTGGAGCCAGTATTGTACAGGGTAGGGAAAAGGTTGAGAGAGGGCAGCAATTTCATAAATAAATAAAAAGCAAATGGGGGTGATGATAATAAGATGTTGAATGTCATTGGTTCTTGGAAACCAATTCCAAGTTGCTTTCCTTAATGTCAAGTCATCCTAGACTTGGAATATTTGAATTAACTCCATAAGATTCTGTCCAATTCCTCTTTAAAATCCTATTTACTTACCAGAAATAGATTTCTGAAGTATGGCTTTCTTCTAGTACCAAACTTCAAAACTTCTACTATGTCCTATGGCCCAGTCATACCCATATGAGTTATAGGAACCGTAATAGGTTACAGAATTTTCACAGACAAGTCAGGAAGCATCCTCTTACCTTTTATGTGTACTATTTTTGATAATGGAGTTTAAAGACCTACATCAGAATCTCATCAGAATTACCTCTGTGTTTGTTTAAAATTCAGATTGTAAAGTTCTACTGAATCAGCATTTTCAGTGGTAGAGCCCAGAAGCTTCTATTGATGAAGCATATGAATTATAATTATTTCCAATAAAGCTTGAAACAACTGCCTCACAGTCACAACCATGATGCCTCCCAACCAGAGACATTTCATGTGTTCTTAATTCCACGACTGGGTATATGTGTAATCTAAATGTCTCTACACATCTTAATTAACATTAAAAACTAGATTTTCTGATGAATTGAAAACACTGACATTAATCTTAGCCATGAACATTCACTAGAAACCAAAGCATCTATAAATGTTTATATGCAAAAGACTAAAGCTGAATTAAAACACAGAATAAATTTGACAGGTACGATTTTCTTCAATAATTATTACTTTTTATGAGTTACATAAATAACCCTTTCAGATTTTCACCTAGCAGAGACCTGACTGGAATATTTTACATTATTTTAATAGGCTACTTGAGTGAAAATTAATAATCAAAAGTAATTATGACAGCTAATTGTTAAACTGAAGGGTAAAACACTGAACTTAAGAGCGGAATTATCTAGAGTAATGTATAACGTCTCAGTATTGGAGGAGATACACTAACACATTTTGGGAGGATAGTTTTGTATTGATTATGTTTGATTTCCTTTAATCTCCCTCTATTTCTAATAGAATCACATTTGTTCTATAAGTCACATTCTAATAGCGATCACATTTGTTCACTGTCAAGACCTTCTATTTTTTAGAATAGAAATAATTGTTTATAGAGTAATATATAAAATTAATTTGTTTTCTGGTTATGAATTTTCAAAATAGTGTGAATTTAATATCATATTTTTCAGAGTAATTATTAATAGCTCTTCTATGTTATGTTCATATTCTACGGAATCCTTTTTTTTTTTGCCTCTGAAATCTAAACTACGTGTGGCGCTCATATGGGAATAACATGGCCCTAATGTAGTACAAATTCTGAAATCTAAATTAAATTTGAGTCACTAATGGTTGCTTCTTTTGGTCCAACTGCACAATTATTGTTTCTCTTAAGTTAACCCTTTTACTTCCATGTTCATACATCCATTTATCTTCTCCTTTCATTCAACAGATCCTTACTTGAGACTTATTCACTGCTATTCACCATACACATCTCTGCCCCTAGGGCAGCGGTTCTCAATCTGGGGGTCACAGCCCACAGGAACTGTATTAAAGGGCCATGGCATTAGGAAGGTTGAGAACCTTTGCCCCAGGGGATAAAGTTGAGTAACCAGAAAATTACCGTACAATATATGAATACTTTTATTTGGGAAAAGGAGGTCTTATGGAAGCATATAGAGAAAATCTCTAACCTGGTCTTAGGGACAATGGAAAGACTTCTCAAAAAATTGAAATGTCATCTGAAACACGAAGAAACAGTTAAGAGGGTTCTTGATAGACAGGGAAACAGTCACTACAGGAAGAGGAAGCAGGAATAGTAACCTGATAATTAGAGAATGTTGGACATTTTTAAGGAACTACATGGAATTCCAGAATGTTGTACACACTGTAGATTGTGGATTAGCATAAGCCACCTAATGAATCACTTAGCAGTAGCATGCTGTGCCAATAATTAGACCAGGGATGTGATCACATTTGTTCACCGTCAAGACCTCCCAAATTGCAGTGTTAAGAACGGATGTGGAGAGCTCAATTAAAAGCCTGCTGCAGTAATCCAGGCACATTATGTTGATGGCATAATATGAAAATCAAATACTTCTTCTGGGGTGATATCTGTGCCTCTCGAGGTGAACTTGGTCACTCCCTCCTCTTCTAATTTAATACTTTGCATGTATCTATCTATTGCACTATGGCTCACTTATTTCCTCATAGAAAATGAGTTTCTAAAAATGGTCCTCATGTCTTGTTCATCTTTACATCCTTGGAATAAAATATAGTGTATGAGCGAAGATACTCAGAATATATGTAACAAGTTAATGTATGAATATATGAATAAGGGAAGGAAAGTATTTTAAAAATCATCATAGGAATATAATAAAAGAAACCCATATTAGAATAAAGTGTAACTAATAAGGATAAAATTGAACATTATGGCATACATGATAAAATTTAACAAGAATTTCTACTGAATATTTTATTTCTCCAACATGCAGAGTATTGAGTTCTATTATTATTTTTGTTTTATTCTATTATGTGGGTTGATTCTGCTTAAGAAAGTCTTGGTGTTATTGAAGAATCCTTATCATCATTGCATATGTAGATTCTGTTAAATTTGCCCAATTTCAAAGAATAATGATAAGAAATGTAAAGACATTAAGAATTTCCTATTTCAAAGAGAAAGTTTTTTGATTATAAAATGCAAATATAAGGTAGGAAAATTCAGTTTTTAAATGTCCAGGGCTAGCTGACATTATAAAAACACAGCTAATATTTATTGAGAGATATTCAATTATAGTGTCTAGGCCTGTTGTAGCTATACCCATGTATTAACATATTTAATCTTAAAAAGATTCTATATGACAGGTAATATTGTTGTCCTTTCATGCTTTAGATACATTAGGTTCTTTGCCCTAGGTTATATTCATCTCTGTTAGCATGCTTCAGAGCCAAGACTCAGGAACAGGAAATAGGACTTCAACCAAGAATAACATTAAAATTATTTCAGCAGATTGTGCATAAGAAGCTCCATGCCATATTTTAAATTGTTTTGAAATATTTTTGAGTATATGGGTGAAATTGAAATTGTACAATAAATATACTGAAAAAAAGTATCTTTTAAAAGGGCATTTCTAAATATTAGTTTAAATCTCTGCAAAAGCAATTTTAGAAAAAGTAATATTCAATTCTACACAGCAAGGACTTATTTGACTGTACTTTTGAGAGAACCAGCTATGACACTTTAAAATGAAGGGAATGGACATTATATGAAGTGGTACGGCCACTAATTGTAGTTCTATCACCAACGTCCCGGAGCCTTGAACAAATCTTGGGTGTAATTTGGCAACACCACAAAATTCAGAGATGCTCACAAAGTCCATTTCATCATTATGGACTTTGAAATATTATGTTTCAAGGAAGGGCATATTTTAAAAGAAGAGCTGTTACTTCAGATATGTTTTAGGTATAACTGATCTTATTTAAAGCCATTTTATTCTATAATTCATCAGATAAAGAACTCCAGAGGAATTTCTGATGCCAAAGTTTATTAGTTTATTAATTTGCTGCATTATAAATTGCAAAGGAAACAACAAACCAACAGAACTGTGAGGTGACTTATTAAACATGTGTAGCCATAGACTATTTATAAATTTAAAACATTTTATATAGTTTATAATTTGAAAGTTCTTACTAAAGTCTCTTCTGCTATGTGAATTTTACTTTCTTTGCATTATTATTATTATTATCACTTAATATTTCAAAGTAGCAATTGTCTGATTCCTTTTCTGAATGTATTTATGTTTGTTCATTCTTTACAAGGTTTTTGTTTCTAGTCCTTACCTTAAACAGTTATTGTTATTAAATTTCAAGTCTTTTTAATTTTGTGAAGGCAAAAAAAAAAAAAAAAAAACTTGGAAACCTAATTAACACATGTATATGTAAAATTTTAAAAAGAGTATTTTTAGGAAAATTATTGTATATAGGCAGTTAGTAGCTTGCTGAGTTTGCAACTTGGTAAAACTAACATATTGAAATGAATATATTTATTTCAAAATGTAGGGATAACTAACAAAAATCTTTTTTCTTAAATAAATGGTTACTCTAGTTTCAATGTTTATATTTAAAATTATGTGTAGAAAGTCTTTCATTTAGAATTTCTGATGTCCTGAAAAATTCATGCATAAAATTATTTAAATGGTCTTGCCTAATATCAATTTTAGAATATTATCAAGGATGTATGTTCTGATAATGCTAATTACAATTCTTTTAAGATGAGACTTCTTCTGTCCAAAAACATAATATTCTATTAATATAGAATATTTAACTACATACTTTCCTACATTATATGTTCACAGTTTCTACCAGAAGCAGTTGTTTTCCAAAATCAGATTTAGCAATACCTATTGATGAATTGTTTTTCTGTTTTCCTTAGAGGTGGAATAAGAAGAAACATAGTAGAAGAGACATTAGTAAGAACTTTCAAAATATAAAATACATAAAATGTTTTAATGTCAAATGCCACATTATAATATGGCAAATTTCTTTTATGATTACCCCCCAAGGTGGTTGCTTTCCACATGCTGTGTAGATCCTACAGTACACCTATTCTATTTTTATCAAATCTTTCACCAAGACACCATTCCTCAACTACCTAGCCATCAGAAGGGAACTTATTCACGTCTGCCTTCATCCCTCCTCATTCCCTTCCTCTTTTCCTTTGGCTCTACGATAGAAGGGCCCTGTGTCCTGTCTAGGACCACTTCTGTGCTCTGTATTCCCCACCCAGGTGCCTCCTAAGAGACTCTGCTTTATAAATTTTATTTCATTTTTTCTGCATCTTCAAACTTTCCCTGTCATAAACTATACCCTTTTAAAGAAAACATATTGAATGTCTCAAGCTGTTTTTACATTTTAAAAAATCAATAAATACTATGTATACCCTTTACATGTGTGCATGTGCACACACACCACTACATTCACCTTCAAATCCCAAATCTCCTCTACTGCCCCTTATTACTCTATTCTAGTGCAGCCAGATTTCTTCAAACACTTGTCCACATTTTGAGATTACTCTTCTTGACATTCTCTTTATCCTCAACCCATTTCCCCTTCTCAACTAAAGATGATGTTGCCAAAGTCACTGGAGCCTGTAGTCTCTCCTCAGTTTTGTTTCACTTGTTCCTTCCCCAGAATTGACAATGTCAGTCAATTCTCCTTTTTGAAACATGTTTTCTCCTGGCCCATCCCTTTAATTTAATTATCATTAGGGATTTCTATTAAGTCCTTTCACTTTTTCATCCCATATTTTTCTCGAATAGTATAATCCTCTTTAAAGAGTAGGTAATAAAAGGGATTTTGCCTAACAAATGAACAAGTGTTACCTAATTCTTTGTACCCTTAATAAATCCCAAACAATAAAAAATAAATAAATAAAAGGCAGGTAATTGATACCTCTGTGTCTCCAACCCTAATGTTTCTTTTGAAACTCAAACACACACATCCATTCACTGCATCCATAGTGAGCTCTTCACCCCTCTTGCCCTCATTCTGTAACCTGCTTTCTATCTTAATGGTTGTGAACATCATTCATCCAGTTTCCTAAGAGAGCTTCCTTGTACTACCAGTTTGGAATTTCCACTCCCATGTGTTACCAAAGCCTCCCACTACCATAGGACCTATTTACCAGACTTTTAATGCAAGTTCACTTATTGGTACCCACAATAGATTTGCTAGTTCTTTGTATTTCTAGTTAAAAAGTAATACTGCCAGCTCTAAGACACGTGGTAGCATGTAAACTTTCCTGAATGATTTGGAAGAATGGATGGATGGGTAGATGGAGGGGTGGATGGATGATGAATGGATGGATGGATAGATGAGAAGAGGAGCACACGTGTTTATGGAACTGTGGGGAGGAGTCAGAAGAAGAAAAGAATTTTTTTGGAATAGCGGGATCAAGTTGTATTGTGCAGCTCCCCTAAGGTACATGAAAAGATGATCCTAAAGGACATCACAGAAATCACAGGCAGGTAAGAAACCTCTGAGTAAGAGTCTCAAAAAGAAAAATTTTAAAGGATTTTTAGAACCATGAGATGGTTCACAGTACAGAAAATAGCAAACAAAACATAACCTTTGAATTTGCTCTAAGATGAAACTTTAAATTCAGTTTTGAGTGATCTGAAAAGCAGAATCAATTTTGAAAGAGTTCTAGGGGGTAAAATAAGGTGGTAAAAAAGAAGGGAGGATGTCTCTTAGGGTGTATGAAATTTTCTATGTGCTTTATAGTCATAATAAATTTTATGTCTCCCTTGTTCATCTCATGCTCCTTTCATTTAGCTGACATGTCACCTTGAAAATATTTTCTGAGAAAGAAAGAGCCTTTTATATAAAGATGGTTCTTCACATTACTTAAAAGAGATACTCCCCTATATGCTATCCAAAAAGGTTTGCTCACTGCTATTTCATTTCCATTGAAATCCAAAATGTCCATGTAATTTGAAACTCATTTTTACAATTTCAGCATTTCATACTATGTTATTAAACATTCCTCAAGCAATTAAGATCCATTCCTGCCCATTCATCCATGTTTAAAAAAAAACAAAACTGTAATAGTTCTAGGGTTTTCTTTTTTGAAAGTAAAAAAAAAAATTAAGGAATTATTTTAATTTAGCTATACTTATTAACAATATTAGAAACAGGCTAATGGTCATTGCATTGATTTTGATTCCAGTTACATGTAATCTGTATCACCACCAAGGCTTATTTTGGTTAAAATTAATTCTAGATCATAGATGGAACTGATTTGAAAACCAGTCCAAAGGCAAAATCTTTTGTCTTCTGTGTGCTGTGATTAATCAACGAAGCGTATACAATTAAACTCCATGCAGGCATCCTCAAACTTTTTAGACAGGAGGCCAATTCACTGTCCCTCAGACCATTGGAGGGCTGGATTATAGTTAAAAAAACAAACAAACAAACAAAAAAAAAAAAACTATGAACAAATTCCTATGCACACTGCACATGTCTTATTTTGAAGTAAAAAAAAAAACAAAACGGGAACAAATACAATCACACCACTTCATGTGGCCCACGGGCCTCAGTTTGAGGACCCCTAAAAAAGTAATGATTACTGGATTTCTTTCAAAGTAGGATTACCCATGTAAAGATTTGCCTTTGTCCCCAAGGTCATTACATTTATTTTCTTGGCTACCTTTCTTGTAGTGTAGCACCTTTTCTGCTGAGGTGTGTTGATTCTGGGGTTTTGTAGGACTCAAGTTCTTCCAGTTGGAATCCTGTCCATGAGCGTTCTGACACTGTGAGTCTGACCCCACTTAACCGTCAGGCTTTATTGCCTTGTAGCTTGTGTTTATGTGCAACGTGCCACAAGTGCAGTGGGCATGGGGGCATCTTTCATTCTTCCTCTTAATGAAATACCTGCTATCATATTTTCTTATTCAAATTTTACTGCATTTTTTTCAGGAGTTAGTCAGTTAAATAAAATCTTTCTTGTTGTCCCCAATAGAAAGTCATTTATTTCACAAAAACCAAAAGGCCACTGTCACATACATGCCACTTCTCACTTCCTGTGGTATGTCATGATAATTTATATAAATGTTCATTTCCCCTTACTAAGACTTCTGATATAATCAATAATCATTTTTGAGTCAACATATATTTGTAAAATGTTAAAGACAATATTAAGACACCTTTGCATAGTCTCATCCTTGCAGATAAGATTCATTTTCATGTTATAATAATGTATATTTGTACATGTATGAATAGAAAGCAAAAGTTTAACAATTACTTCATGTATATTTATCTAGCCAGGTGTTTATTGAGCAAAAAACCTTTACTCACTTTATTGAGCTCCATGCAGATAAATAGATTATTTATAAAATAGTTCTACTCCTCAAACATCATAAAATAATATGTAGAATACAAAGAAAACAATAGCAATGTCATAGAATGAAAATGATATACCAGAGATGAGCAGAGGGTACCATACAAACAATACCTGTGTGACTGTGACAAGTCCTCATTCGAGCTTTGTTTTGTTTTTCTTTCATTAGAATAGTCTGAAAATATAGTTTTATTATTTATTTTGTGTTTTAGAGATAAGGTCTTGCCCTGTCACCATGCCTGGAGTGCAGTGGCATAATCCTAGCTCCCTGAAATCTTGAACATCTGGTCTCAGACAGTCTTCCTCCCCAGTAGACAGGACCCCAGTTGCACACTACTATGCCCAGCTAATTTTTAAAGTTTTTATAAAGACAGGATTTCACTGTGTTGCCCAGACGGGTCTTGAACTACTGGCTTCAAGAAATCTTCCCACCTTGGCCTCTAAAAGTGCTGGGATTGCATGTGTGAGCCACTGTGCCTGACCCGATAATTTTATTATGTGTGGGAATATTAGTGGAATATTTATTAACCTGTTTCCAGATTTAATAGCCACACAGGATGTGTAAATCTTTATTTATCTCTATTTATACTTGTAATGATATCTACATTTCTATCTCATACCATATATCTACTAAAAATGTAAAAGCATCTAACGAAGAGCTTGACATAGAAATGAAACTCAATAAATGTTTTCTCCTTTTGTGTTTCTGGGTTGTGTCCTAATTTAGGAATGGGCTCTGATAAAGTTGCAAAATATTTACAAAAGGTATCACTGTCATGCCTCTGCCGTGGTCCAGATAGCTAAGTGCTGAATTGCTTGCCGTTCTGTCTGTGGTTCTAGAGTTGGCGTGGACCTCTTTAGAAACCTTCACTGAACTCTTGGTACAAAGGCCACTAGATGGGGCTTGTGGGCTTAGAACTTTATGGTTTTGCAAAATGCTCTTTCTTTTAGTTTTTTTAAACTTAGAAATACTTCTCTCTAACCTATTCTGTCCTTTATTAACTGTAACACTGTGTGCAATTATACTGAGAAATCTCTTTACATTAGCAAGTGCACAGCATAACTTGCAAACATGATATTCCTCCAAGGAAAGAAAACCTTCTTTTGCCAACAGGCACATTTATCTCTTTAGAGGCTAAATGCAAGATCCCATTACCAATTTCATAGTAGTTTCCAAAACTGTCTCGTTGTATCAAAAAAAAACTCCAATTTAAACCCTTGGAACCGCTCATTCCTACTTTCCTGGGCACTTTACCGTTTATCATAAAGTTGGCTCCTTAGCGGTTGCTCCTGTCTATTTTCCTAGAAGACAGTGGTTCTCACACTTTAACAAGTATCAGCATCACCTAGGGAACTTTTAAAAATTCAGATGATTGTTCATACCCCCAGAATTTCTGATACAGTTTGTCTCAGGTGCAGCTGGTGGCTCTGCATTACCAAGAAGCACCCAGTAGATACTGATGCTGCTGGTCCACACCTGAGGAACCTCAGCTGTGTCTGAAGTGCATACCCTTCATGATCTCCAGACAGCTTCAGGTCACACTGCAGCATTTCTCTCTCCAGGCACTGAGACTAGGACAAGGACCAGAAATAAGGGGTGGTTTATGTTTACATTGCATGGATTCTCCTAATCACTAGGCATCCAACCTTAGGTTGTAGCTTCTAGCAACCAACAGCTAATACTTATTTGGAAAAAAAAAAAAAAAGGAAGAAAAAATAAGAACAGTTTTATCCAAGATAGCAAAGATTTGGATTCATATTTTCCTCAGGCTCACTGACTTTGATTCAGATTTCCAAGTCTTCCCTCTCCATTTCTCTCCATCTGGCCTCCCATCATCCTAGGATTCCCATTACCACCATTTTTTTAACCTCCTTCCCAAATGCCTGGCTCTAGTTTGGTGAGATCCTCTCTGCCCAGCTACCTCTATATGTTCTGAGCTCCTAAGCTGATTTCCATCCTCCTCTCAGACCCCTCTTCACTATTACTGGCTACCTAGCTGTGTGCTACTTCTTTATGTACTAGGTCTACCACTGGACAGTTCAATTCCTCATGTGTTTGTCTCTTCATCAGTTATTAACCACCAGTGATGTGTCGGTCATTGCCTTGTCTACCCACTGTGGCTACAAGCAAGCAAGTCAAGCATGACCTCCCATTTTTTGAGATCTCTACCATTATATTGATTGATCTGTCTTTTGGAATTTTGGATACCTCATGCTATAACCAGCATGTTATTTTCCATCTCAATTAACTTCTTGGCTTACAGGCCCTTGGCTTCTGAAAACCACAGAATTCTTGGCTTTGACATGACATCTCAGCTTCTGTTGGAACTTGCTTGGTCAATTATCCCTGGAAACCTGAGCATCTCCCTCTCACCTCTCCATCTGACCTGACTTTTTCTTTTGCTAGGCTTCTGCATCTTCATTGTTAATATAATAATGCCTTAAAATAGAGATATGGTTGATATCTTTTGCAGCAAGTAAGCCCCTCATACTTGATTTATCATTTTGAATGCTTAACCTATATCTGTGGAAAACCTATCTTTCCAATAATTTGAAACACTCCACCTTCCCATCATTTTTATATTTTTATAATTTGATAAATAATTTAAATCTTGACCTATTTTAGCTATATTTTACACTTTTTATATTCTGTCATCCTGTAAAACTTGCAACATGCACTCATAATAGAATGAGCTGCTAGCTTGTTATCTGAGTTCTTCACCATTACTTACTCACATTACCATTAATTTATTTAGATCAGATATGCACAGTCTGTGATCAAAATGATCTCTTGCAGCCCAGAGCTTCCATATTGTGCCAGCAAAATCATGTTTACTTCACAGCCTCCGTCTGCTATTCTTTATTGGGTTCTCCACATGACAAGCCCAAATTCAGCCTCTTATTTTAAACATTCTAATCTTGAAAAGACTGGTCACAAAGCAGTGTCCACCACACCATTTAGTTTAAATAAATTACAACAGGGCACAACAAAATGGGCTTCAATGTATCATGATTTCTCCCCCATTTTCTTTCAGTTTAAATATTAAATAAAATTAAATATTATTCAGTTAATTAATATAATTAAATATTCAGTTAAATATTAGATATAATTAAAAATACCCTTAATATTCTACTAACAAATGTAATTTGCTAATGAAGGGGAAGATTGTTTGGGAATAGCATAAAAAGTTCAAACCATCAAGAAACACTTTTGGAAGTTTAGAGCTGAACAGGTTACATTATTCAGACACATAGAAATTTTATCAAGCTCTTTATCTAATTATATTGGTGATACAAGTTGGGCTCAGTTTATTCACAAGGGATGCTGCAATGTGAAGCATATCTTGCATTCTAAAGGTAACAGAAACAATCGCTTCCGTGAGCCGAGTACTGTCATAGAAGCTGTGTTGGAACAGATGGCTCTGCATTTATTCCAGTCTCGGGACTCAAGCTGGCAGTAGTCAAACAAAAATTCTGAAAAGCATGTCAGCAGTTGTGGAAATGAATTTTCTTTATTTAAAAATTCATTCATAACATTCCATTGAGAATGCATATAAAATCGAAAGCATTTGCCACTTTCATTAATTTGCCTATTAGTGTATTCAACTTGTGACCTATATTTTTAATGTATATGTGTACCGATAATCTGTATAGTAATTTGTGATATATACAATCAGTAATCTGTAGTCAATATGTAGTTGCATATTATTACCAAAAGTGTACACATTATATGTGTATATATATATTTGCCAAGTCTTCTTAGAAATATGTATGTTAACATAGATGAACAGTTGCATTTCTGATATTATTTTAATCTACACTGCTGCTAGCATAAGAATTTTCATGTGTTCTTTAAAAATAATCTAGTGCTAGCAGGGCATAGGGGCACAAGCCTGTAGTCCCAGCTACTCAGGAGGCTGAAGCAAGAGGATCACACAAGCCCAAGAGTTTGAGGTTGCTGTGAGCTAGGATGCCACAGCACTCTACTCAGGGCAACAAGTAATTAAGACAGAGTCTTAATTAATTAATTAAATAAAATGAAAATAAACGAGTGTGATCTTCTTTTAAGATTAATTAATTAATTAAAATGAAAATAAACTGGTGTGTTCCTTCTTTAAGAAAGCATTCTACCATGGACTATTAGACTTTTACATTACACCTGGAATGTATTGGACCTAAATGACTGTACTTGTTCATTAACGTCTTTTTCTCCTTGTATAAAGAGTTATTAATAATTTCTTTGGGAATTAAATAAAAACTGAATCGTGTTTTGGAGGGTCAAGAATCCAAAATTAGCTCCAGGAAAAAACAAAAATTTATACATAATCCTCATTATTTAGTTTTTTTCATTAATAAAAAGAAAAAGCAAAGAAAAAAGGATAATACCCTGATCTATATTGTTTCCAAATGCACATGGTTCTCCTGCTGTCTTTTACAGAAGACAAAGATAAATGCAGATAACTGAAAGCAAAGCTTTTCTTAGGTCTCGGCTTTCTCCGGGTATTTAGGTAGTCTGAGCTGACCCATGGAATGTGCCATCATATTTGGTCTAGCAGCTAAATCTAGTGGAACTGATCTAAAGTGATCTATCTACTCACAAGAGTTTGCCAGACTACTTCCCATTACTCTCATTGGACTAATCACCGAATCACAGTAGATCTTTGAATATCTGTAAGTCTCTTCTATTAACGGGCATACATACTATTTGCTCATAATTTTTATAGACTATTTGTCATTAGCTGAAGGATAGATTATGTACAGTATAAGATTATTCTACAAAATTCAGAGAAAAAATATTCAGAGTCTAGTAGAATTTTTTTCAGATTTATTACATGCTTTTAAGAATTTGTTGATTTAGGTGATCATAGGACTTTCTCTTCTGGCCAATGGGAAGATTGAATGTTTTATAGAAAATTAATCTCTATATGGATTAAACAGATAAATGTTAAAACTTAAAATCACAAAAGATTAATGAAAATTATGGGTGAATTTACTTAACCTTAAATGGAGAAAGATATCAGAAGCCTACATTTAAACAAAATTCTAAATGGATTTCACTACAGTTTTTACTGTGGGTGGTGTAGAGTATGGATCTAGGCTTGAATTAGAAACCAGGCACGGGCTGATTCCCCAACTCTCTAAGTTGGGGTGGACTAAATGACTGAATTAAATATGCCCAGATATATGTACAGCATGTATCAAACAGATTACAGGCTTATTTTTCAGTGTCCAAGGCTGGCCTTCCTAATCTCCAATGAGCTTTTCTTCTTGTTTTGGTTCAGGGACCCCAGCTTATGCCTGAAAACCACAAGTTAGGTTGAAAAGACCCCACCCTTGATTCATGCAATAGGGCTGAGTGCCTTTCATTCCAGGCTACAGTCTAAATCAGCTTTTCTGTTTCATCTCCAACTGTTAAATTTTAACATGCACAAAAAATTATGTAACCTTAAAAATTGCATTTTAACACATAGAAAAATAGTATTTAGTAAAAGTAGAGAAAATTAAATAAAAAGGCATTGCAACAATCATTTGAGTCTAATTTTCTCCTTGGGAATGTATCGGTATTTGTAGAAATTATAAAGCACAAGTAAATACTCCAGATGTTAACACTGATTACCTTGAGGTATTATGATTACCGGTGATTTTAATTATCCTATCACTCCTCTCCAAATTGTCCACAATGAGCGCATATTGCATTCATAATTAGAAAATAAAAAATGCATATAAATACGAGAGTCCTTCAGCTGCTAAAATGGTATGTGAATTTTGTTCTTACTCCCATGACCTGTCTTCCAACACTTACCAAAAAACATCAGTTCATTCCTGTTTGCCATATGCTCCTGGTTGTGTGCCCTTGCTTAACAGTCCATGGTAGCTAGTCTTTCAGATTGTATTAAGTAAACCCTGCATAGAAGGGAAAAAAGTAATAATGACATGATATCACTGAGATGAACTCATATAACAAGACCCACACCACATAATTTCTTGTTGCCAAATTAAAGTAAACCTAGACCAGGTGCCATCACTTTTAGTTTATTCTCAGAATGTATTTTTGTGTTTGGGGAAAATCTGACTAATGGCCAAATTCAATCATGCAAATACAAAATAAATACAATTTCCTTCTTGGTGTGCTGCTGGATAATTAATGCTCTGAATCATTGCTTTGTATCATGCTAAGTACTATGAAAATTATTTTTCTTAAGATAATACCATTTTACTAGAGTAATTGTTATATGTTAATGTACTACATCTATATATGTAGATTGTGTACATGATAATGAAATGTATATTAGAGTCTAAATTCATAAGAGTTTTTTTAAACCAAGTCCTGAAAGTGACTCAACAAAGAAAACACAACAAATAAATGACTTACTAAAGATGGAAAGCTTAGATTTTCTGACTCATTTCAAAGTTGGATGCTTGTCTATTGTATCCTGTTGTTTCTCTGAAATGTGAAATTGTGTGAGTATAAAGGAATTTTGTCACTGATACAAAGGTGGCAGAAGAAACTATAGTCTCAGTTGCACTGTTTATTCCTGGAAGAAGTAGCTAATGTGTCTCCAGTAAGGTAGTGCTTGTTTTATGATATATATGTGTGTACTAGTGTGTACTTTGTTTTTATTCTCATTTTAATAGAGGCAGAATTGGTTTTGTCAAAGAGGTGGAATTGGCACTGTAAAAAAATATCAACTTCATTTTTCTCCCGCCACTCCCCATTAACCCCACGTTGTGTACATGTTTTTCCTCATAACCTCTCCAGACACACTTTAGATAATAAACAGGTAGTATTTCATCTTGACATGAAAATCTTAGTTCAGCCTAATAATTGATAATACCTAGTCAGTATGATAACCAAAACTTGAACTCATCCAATGTTAAGTGTTTCCCTTTTTCATTTTTCAACGTTGGAAGGCTGAGGTCATGATAGGAGGTTAAGGTCTCTTTTCCCCCCAGTTCCATCTATCTCCTCTTCCACTCCCTCCGCACACATTCTGGCTCCTCCCGGAGTTGGAACAGGAACCAGAGGAAGGGTAGGTATCATCTGCCATTTCTTCTATTAAGAAATAATAGCTTTGCAAAGGAAGCTTTTGCCCTCTCCAGAGATTTCCATCTCCCCTCAGCAAAGCAGTGTTTCTTCTCTTTGGGTTATGTTTAGTTATCTTGGTTTCTGATGAGGTACAGTACACTTCCCAAGTCATCTGGTTACATAGGGAAGACCCCAACCCCTCTCCTTTCTCCAGGGTGCACATCTAATTTTGGGAAAACACCTGTTCTGTCACTGTTAGAGGAATAAGTCAGTTAGCGGTCTGCCCATTTTACCTTTCCAGGAAAGCTCCATACTCTCCTTCTGCGTAGGCTGGCCCTGTGCTGTCCAAGATGGTGGCCACTATCCCCAAATGAGCACCTCAAATGTAGTCTCCTATGAGTTTTAACTCCTATGAGTTAAAAATACACATCAGACTCTATAAACTTAGTATGAAAAAAATGTAAAATACCTCAATAATCATTACATGTTCAAATGATAATATTTTTAATATGTTAAGTAAAATATATATAGATATTAAAACAAATTTCACTTTTTTGACCTTTAAAAAGAAATTTGACTACTAAACATTTTAAATAATGGCTTGCATTCTTTCTATTGGACAATGGCACTCTACTTTTAGACTTTTCAGAATTCTATAAATTAGTGACTTCGAGGTCCTTCAAGCCTCATGCTCTATACCTGGAAGCTGCCACCACACCTTTAGCTTCTTATGAAACTAGAACATCATCTATGGTTTTTTTTACCAAAGACACAGCAATTTTCCCCTGAACTTGTTTCCTCTCAGCCTCTTTAGTTTCTTAAAAAGTGGAAGCAGATTTATAGCCACTTATTACATTTTGTGAGAGGATCTAAGCACCTCAGGAAATAACATTGAGAGTTACTAGACATCCCTGTTCTTGACTTCTGGGAACATTATCAAGAATTTAATGTAAGATTTATGTTTTGTTTGGTAAATAGATAATTTTAAATGAAAGTCAGTTACGAGACCTTCCAAAGAAATTTGGGATTCTATGAAACATAGTTTGAAGAATACCACATTTAAGCCATTGGCACGTGTGACTGACACATCTCTATTTGCAAGTTAAGCTTTATAGAAAATGTACAACACTATAGACAGCATTTTATTCTGTAAAAACACTCAGACCATTTTCCTGCCCTAGGTTCTAATTTTAGCTCATCCTCTGTCTTAATATAAAACTGAGACATAGTCCTGACCTTCTCTGGATATCACCTACTTTTATATAAAATGATAATTTTGTTTTGAGATCTTCTTTTTTCTTCTTGTAATATTTTAAATCTAAAGCATTAATATTTCAAACATGAGAGACAAACAGAAAAAATAATTCAACACCTGGAATTGACACAAATAGACATTAAATGCTTTCCTCCTCTCCCACCCCCAACCCCCAATGCTTCATGCTTCATTGTTTGTCTCTGGCTTTTTAAGGAGTGAAAGAAGTTCATGCAGCTAAAGCTCTTTTTTTTTTTTTTTTTTTTTTTGAGACAGAGGCTCAAATTCCTGAGCTCAGGCAGTCCATTCAGGTCAGCCTCCCAGAGTACTAGGATTTAGGTGTGAGTCCCCACGCCCTGCTGAAAGTTCCACGTCCTATGCCTACCTCCTTATTCGCACAGAAGTAGACTGTAAGCTGGAATTCTTGATTCTTCTCATGATGTAAAACCATTTTCATTTCAAAATTTATCATTCTTATCACAATTACATATCATTTGCAACACTATGTTTTTGTCAGTTATTCATATTTGTACATACAGGTTCACTTATTTTTCCTTCTCTGTAGTATTACATGCTCAAAAAAACAGCTGTTCCCACTTGGGGATTTTCTTCCATATGTTCCCTTTTATAAATGACTTGATAATATTCCTTGAAACTGCCCTTGTTTGCGTGTATGTCACATTAAGTTTCAGATAGATGATAGCACAGTAGTCCCCCTTATCCATGGTGTTATTCTCAAAGGGTTATAAAATCCCAAAGATTTTTTGCAGTAAAAATAATATACCGAAAGCTAAAGATAGAACATAAAAGAAAAGTCAAAATGAGAGCTGCATGAATTTTAAATAATTAGATGTTAATGTGGTACACATATTATCTATCTATAAAAAATAAATTTGTTTATAACAATTAAAACTGGACTTTTGTAAATCCTTTTAAAAATATAATTTGAATAGTATCAGTGGTTGGATTAAAACATCATAGTAGAAAGGGTTGAAGAGAAAATTAGTGAATGAGATATAACAGTAGATGACCAAAAATGCATTATTATTTTTTTTTTCTTTTTCGGGTGCCAGGACCAACGATCACCAACTTCCCAGATACCAAAAAATTATGCTTCCAAAATCTCTTGATGTTGATTCCACACAAAGAGCAGAAAATGCATTATTATTTTCTTTAATTTTTCTTTTATTGTTGGGGATTCATTGAGGGTACAAGAAACCAGGCTACATTGATTGCATTTGTTAGGTAAAGTCCCTCTTAAATTGTGCCTTGCCCCCAAAAAGTGTGTCACACATCAAGACCCCATCTCCTTCCCTCCTTTCCTCTCTCTGCTCTTCCTTTCCCCCACCCTCCTCCCTCCTTCTCTCTCACTCTGCTCTCCCCTTCCCCCCCACCACTGTGTCATTAGTAATCATTAATTGTGCTCATATCAAAATTGAATACATAGGATTTATGCTGCTCCATTCTTGTAATGATTTACTAAGAATAATGTGTTTCACTTCCATCCAAGTTAATACAAAGGATGTAAAGTCTCCATTTTTTTAATGGTTGGATAGTATTCCATGGTATACATATATCACAACTTGTTAATCCATTCCTGGGTTGGGGGATATTTAGGCTGTTTCCACATTTTGGCTATTATAAATGGAGGTGCAATAAACAGCCTAGTACAAGTGTCCTTATGATAAAAGGATTTTTTTCTTTCTGGGTAGATGCCCAGTAATGGGATTGCAAGATCAAATGGGAGGTCTAGCTTTCTCTCCACATCCATGCCAGCATCTGCAGTTTTGAGATTTTGTATGTTTAAAAAGATGACACCTTATTATGATGACTAAAATTATGAGAAATCTTAAGAACAAATCTTACTAAAACATGTACACATTATAAAGAATAACATAAAATTTAATTGAAAAACATAAAATTAGACTTACATAAAGAACAATGTCATATTTATATTTGGAAGTGATATTAAAAATATAATATCATTCATCAAAATTCATAAATTCATTGCAATAGATATGAAAATTCTATGAGTTATTCCATAGATCTTAAAATCCTTACATAAGTGACTCAAAATTGCTAAGTTGAAGACTTAAGCTCCTTAAACATCTTTAAAAAATATTTTCTCTGAATCCAGGAAATCATAAAACAAATAAACAAACAAAAACTTTATTTACCCATGTGCCATTGGACGGATTATTCTTAGACAAATTTGAAAAAAAAAAAAAAATTACGTTCCTAGCTTTGGGTAGTATTCTCATTTCCCACAACCTTCTTTCTCCTGAGATCCATGCTTTTAGCTTCTGTCCTCGTGTTGAAACTGAATACTTAAGTAACCAAGAGTAACCCTCCAACCCTATCTTCACTATCCATGAAAACCCCAATAAAAGATTAAACATTTGCTGTCATAAATTAAAACCCCTTTTTCTTTGAGGGATCCTAAGTAATTGTTTTTATTGTTGCAAATTAAGTCATACATTTAAAAGAATTTTTTATTTTATTTTTACTTAAAATATCAAAGTGTATGTAGTGGGAGAGATTTTTAGTTTCCTTTAGTCTTCTACATAATTGTAAGTCTTCTGCAAAATTATAATTATGATTTTCAAGGTACCTTCTAAATCTAAAACTCTATGCTTTGTTATTCTTTTCTTGGTAATGTGAAACTCCATACACAATGATTTTAATGCAATAAGGCAAAGATCGTCAGAACTAAACAAATTTACAAGGCCATGTCTATTAATGTGCCAGGAATATGAATACACAGCAATGAAGAAATTCACTGAACTTGCCATCTTCAAAGAGCTACAGATTTTTTTTAGACCTAATTGAGGTCATAAAACTAGCAAACAATCTGATTATTTGGTTTTCATAATATAAATTTAACTCCAGTTAAAAAGAAATAAAACATGAAATAGTGAACCTTCCAGTTAACCCTACATTTTGAGCTTGAAAAATTGTTTATGTCTTTGTCAATTAGCTTATAACATTTTGTTGTGAGTGAGAATGTGTTAATTGATTACCATGTAAATAATAATAATGATGAACATTTGCAATTATTATAAGGTTCTCATTGACCTCTGGAAAAGAATAAATATAAAGCAAGTATTGTATTTTCATTTTCTAACTAGATATTCTTCAGATCAAAAATATTCAAATATTGCATGCTAACAGTGATTGAATTAATGAGAAACATTCAGAAACAAAATGTAATTACAGAGCCATGAGCATTAATGAAATATTAACTTAAATGTAAGCAGTATAATCAGATACTAACAAAAATTTAATTCAAAGATAGGAAACTCCAGGAAGTTATATTTCAAGAACACAGATCTTAACAGAGTTGCTTCTGGGAATAATACAGACAGAATGTTGACTTTTTATAAAAAAATCATTCTGATAGAGATTATCTTGTGAATATTTTATAGATATTACATAATATTTAGTCATTTTTAACCAAGAAGCTGTGAATGTAGATCACTCATATATGTTTCGATTTATTTATTTGTGGCATCTTAGCCACAAAGTTTAGAAAAGGACATTAATAAGATTTGAAGATTCAAAGAAGTATTGGTCATTATTACTGAGTATAGCATAATATCCTGGAGTTGCAACAAAATCATAATTAAAATTTATGTGGAAACTTAAGCTATCACTCAATATAAATGTTTTAGTAGCAATCATATATATAAAACATAATAGTTGTATTATATAATAAATATAATGAGTACATTTTTATAAGGTTATATATTATGTGATATATATTTCTATAATCAAATAATATATTGAATATTTTGGCATGGGAAATAAAATGTAAATTCTTAGTAAGGTTTAAGAAAAATATTTAGTCTCATGCAGAAAAACTCTCAGATATTCATTTAATTAAATCAGAGTAGGTTGTTTTGTTAAAAATTCATCAAAATTTGAGTTAGAATATTGGATCTGAATTCTGACTTGAATTCACTCACTTCATCATCTAGGGTTGGTGACATACCTTCTTTGAGCCGCAATTTGCTCATCTGCAATGTAGTGTTTCATTGCCTGCTGTGAGGAAAAAATTAAGGAATGTATACACAAGTATATTTCAGTGGAAAATAATGATGGCCATATTATGTAAAAATGTACTTCTGAAAATGTTGACTCAGCATATAGGAAAATCCTCCAGGTAACCTATCTTTACAAGCATAAGTTAGCCTCCAAAATATATTTATACATACGCCTTAAAAAATAGAATATATTAGTTCTAATGTTTGTTGGAATCTTGAAAGTTATATCCTTTTCCCTGGTACATTTTTTAAAACAAATTATTAATTTTCTGGTTTTTAACATAGAAAATTAAGGCATGTTGTTTTGATATAGTGCTTGTTTTCCATTGAAAGTACACTCAAAATACTTTGTTAACTTTACATCAAATCATGGACTAAATTTAAACACTTCATACCATATGATGAGTTGAATTGTAGAAAATGCTCAAGAATACCTTTTATTTACTCTACTACACTTCCACAACTGGATTCCAACGTCCCAGGTAATGGAGACAATAAAAAGCGATCCCCCTCTCTACCAGTGGGTGGCACTGCACTCCTCACTGACGACATTCTTTGGTGGGTGCTGTGAAGAGATTATTGAACATCTAGAAAAAAACTGGGGTTTAGAACATTTTATTTGAAATAATGAGGCAAGTGTGATTAATCTCCTGAAGAATAATTTTACTTTTGTCATTTTGGGGAAATATGTGCACACTAAGTAAAAATGAACAGCTGTTGAGAATAAAGGGAAAATGCTTCATTTAGAATCTATTAATTTCTATCATTGTTCACTACAATATTCTCAGACTTAATTACTCATGTAAAGAACATTATGACTACATGTGAAATAAAGCTTTCTTTACCCCCTTTAAGAATTTTTTTCTCCTTCTGGGCACAAATATGTGTGAGTTACCATTCATTCATTCATTTATTTATTCATTTTAACCTAGAAATCCTACTAGGGTAACTAGTTTTGTACTTAAACCCATCTATCCAGGTTGTGATATGATACCACCAGCTTTGGCATTTTTTTTTTTTTTTCTTTCTCTTCTTCCACCTCAGTTTTACAGAAGTAGCTGCAACAGTCAGTCATCACCACTAGAATCTCGACTTTGACAGAACAGGGCACTTGAAATTACCAGTAACATATACAACATCAAAAAACTGATTTCTCTTTTTTAGTTATTACTGGGACAATTTAGGTAGTCAATGATGTAGCTTTAAATGTATTAGTTCGAGAACAGCAGGAAAGAAAGGAGACAGTTTAAAGATTTATTGATAGCTGAAAGAAGCCACAATTAACTGTATTTAAAGAAATCCAATAGGAGGAAGCCACTTTATTGAAAGCACAGCTTTGAACAAGCCCTCTATTAATTAATTGTCAGGGTTGGTAGTAAAAACGGCACCTAACCAGAAGGAAAGTAAAGAGAAAGTATAAGAAAGAATAAAAAAGCCTTTGTTGTATGTATGTCTTTATTTTTGTAACCTTGATTTTCACTGTTGTTTTATTCATATTCAGAGAGTACATAATAATAAATGATATCTAAAATAAAAGAAAAACTATATAAAAAGATATATGAAGCTCCTCGTTTAAGGAAATTATTCATTTAATTGAATAGATTTAATAAGTAGAAAGAACAATGCACAGTAAGAGTGGCCACTCCTTTTACTTACATTTCTTTGTCCTAATAATCACAAATCAATAAAAATTCAGCAATTAAGTTTTTTTTTTTTTATTGTGAAGGTGGATGAAAAATATTTTAAAAGCATTTGGTGGAGGACTTGGGGTTTCTGGTGTAGCATGTAAGGAGCTTGGAAAAGTCACCATGCTGTCCTTATAACAAGTGAAGAGCTGTATTACTGAAAAGTCAACAGCCCTTCTCAGAGAAGTGAGGTCAGAGGGCAACGACTGCCTTAAGAACCGTAGAAACAGGCAGATACAAAAAAAATCACAACTTGCCTGAGCAGAAAGAAACTCACTTGCTGAAACCTTCATAGGAGGCAGTGCTGGAGTAGGGTCACCTGAACTGTAAGGGATGAACTGCTAGAGGCTGAAAACTCCAGGAACTTCCTCATAGCAGAGACTCCACACTTGTGTGGGTTTTACCTCCATAACCTTTATCAGATTCTCCCAGGGAAGATCAGAAAAAAATTCCATTGTTTCTAATAGGGAAAGGAAGAAAGGATTTGTTTGGAAATATGCCAGAGCATTCTGATCCTCTTACCAAGGCTTGTCCTCAGGAAAAATTACTTTAGTAGAACATAATTTGCTGGGATTTTGTCAAGGCCTAACCCACCTGGAGGATGGTAAATACCCAACTCCAGCCAACTGTAGGCTCCCAAGGGGGGAAAGGGAACCACACAACTGCACCCACCTCCAGCCATCCTGTCCCCAAGGAGGTCAGTGGTAAATTGGGAATCACTTAGGGTTTCACAGTCCAGATACTGGATCCCTGAAAGACTTACCCTAATCAAAGGACTATGGAATACGGTCCCTACCCCTACAGGTCTGTTTAACCTCTGTTTCTATTACTCAATCCATCGTGCCTACCTTTCTACAAAAAAACTTATAAGACAAAGTAAAAGTAAATCATATATATATATAATATAAAATTATATTTTAGTTATAAAATATAAATATTTTAAATATAAAATATAATCAATTGTAATTAATTTATAATTAATCAGGCCAGGAATTCAGGAATTCTTTTTTAAAGACAAAGTATGAGGAATATGGTAAGAGCTTTAATGAAAATGCAAGAACAGATGGATAATGTAAGCAGAGAAATGGAGATTCTAAGAAAGAATAAAAGATGCTAAAGATCCAAAGCACTGTCACATAAATGATTTTGATGATCCCATTAGTATACTAGAAACAGTTGAAGAAAGAATCTGTAATCTTGAGGATATGGCAGTAGAAGTTTACATATCTTAAAAGCAAAATAGAGAAAGGAATGGAAGTGATACATGGAGTAATAATGACTGAAAATTTCAGCAAGTAAATGTTGGAAACGAAACCAAACTTTGATCCAGAAAGCTCAAAGAGCACCAAGCAGGATACTTGCCCCCCCACCCCCAATCTATGCATAGGCATATTATGTGTAAACTTCAAAAATCAAAGGTAAAAAGTCTCAAAAGAAGCTATGAGGGTTGGAGGAAAACACCTGACCTATAAAAAAGCAAAAATAAGAATTACATCTGGCTTCTCTTCAGAAACCATACTAATAAGAAGAGAGTGGAGTGAAATATTTAAAGTATTGGAGAGAAAAAATAACAAACAACCCACCAACTGAGAATTTTATACCCTGAAAAATTATCCTTCAAAGGTGATGGAGAAACATTTTTCTTGAGTTAATGTAATTTGAGTGTATTTGTTGCTGGTAGTCCTGTCTTGCAAAAATGTTAAAGTAAGTTATTCAGAGAGAAGGAAAATGATATAAGTCATAAACTAAGCTACGTGAAGAAAGGAAGAGCATCAGAGAAATGCATAAGTTAAGGTAAAATAAACACTTATTTTTCTTATTCTAAATTATTATACATTTCTTGAAAATAATAGCAGCCATACATTTGATTACAATGATACACTTACTCATTGTATATGCTTATGTCTGCTAATGCATAAATGAAGTGAATGACAGCAATGATTCAAGGTACAGGAGGAGGGAATTAGAAATATTTTGTTATTATAAAGTACTTGCATTACCTGTGAAGTGGCATGGTGTTATTTGAAAACAGACTTGGATTAGCTGTAAATGTATATTGCAGACTATAGGATACCACTAAAAAAAAAATTTAAGTGCCATTGATATGCTAAAGTAGAAGAGAAAAATGAAGTCATGAATATGCTCAATTAAAACAACAAAAAAACTCAGAAAAAGTGTAGAAGGTAAAATAGAACAAAGAAAAAAGGCAACCAATAGAAACCATAACTAACATGATAAATCTTAATCCAGCTATCTTGATAATTACCTTAAACCTCAAAGTAGTAAATACACCAATTAAAAGACAGATTGTCAGAATGGAGAAAAAAAAAACAAAACTCATCTATATGTTGTCTATAAAAATCCCACTTCAAATATGAAGATTTTGTAATTGTGCAAATGCTCACTCCAAAAAATGAATAATACATAAAAAGACACATGTACAGGAAAGGGATGGAAAAAGGCATGCCATGTAAATACTCACTAATAAAGGAGGTTGGTTAGTGTGTTACGTCTGACAGAGCAGACTTCAGAGAAAGAAAAGTTATCAGGGATAAAAAGCCTCCATGCTCTATGATTGCAACTACAGTATGCTCCTTAACTTAGGATGGGGCTATGCCTCCGTAAACCCATTGTAAACTGTAAATATCATAAGTCAAAAGATATTTTCAATTTATGATGGATTTAACCAAAACATAACCCCACTGTACGTCAGGGAACACACAGAATGCATGCTGCTTTTATAGCCTAGTAAACTGGCAAACTTGTAAATCAAACCATTGTAAATTGGGCATCATCTGTATGTAATATTATGGAAAAGGCAAAATTATGGTGATAGTTAAAAGATCCAGTGATTGCCAGGGGCTGGGGGAAGGGAGGGATGAAATTTGTGAAGGACAGAGACTCCTTGGGCAGTGGAGCCATTTTGCATGGTACTACAATGGCTGATACACATTGTTACACATCTGTTAAATGTTGATGATGCTGTGGCACCCCATAACCACACAAATAAAAACAGCAAGGATGTGGATTGAAGGTACAAGCCTGCAAGAGGTGAGCTTCCCATAGGTGCAGGGAGAGCTCTAAGTAACCTCGGCCGGGGCCTTTTATTGAAACATTATACAACAGGTGTGTGGACCTAGGTACTAGAGCTATGTGCTTAATGATCCCTACATTATGTGCTTTTTTCTCCACAGGCTCGACTCCTACCCTGTTGCACCACAATTGTCCAAAGTATAACACCTGCTTGCTAACCAGCAACTGATCTACCCATCTTAGCACATTAATGCCTGCATTTGCTTGAGGGCTTGTCTCCGGTCAGCAAAACATCTCTGTGCCAACTAGGAGATTGGTCTCCCTTCCAGGGCCTCCCTCAAGAACCAGTGGCCACTCCTATAAGCCTGGTGCTTGGTCTCCTACAGTCAAAATCTATAGAATGTCCAACACTGAGTGTGAACCCTAATGTTGATGTGGATTTAGATGGAAATGATTCATCCATGTACTGTATATACTCGAGTATAAGCTGACCTGAGTATAAGCTGACCCCCTTAATTTTACCCTAAAAACTGGGAAAACTTAGTGACTCCAGTATAAGCCGAGGTGGAAAATGCAGCAGCCACTGGTAAATTTCAAAAGTAAAAATATACCCAAAACAATTACAATAATTGAGGAATCAGTAGGTTAAATGCTTTTCAATATTTATTGCTAAAGAAAAACTGTAAACAAGCAACAACAACTTTAAAACTTTAAATAAAGTGCAGAAAACCGTAGCTTAACATACTCGAGTATAAGCCAACCCGAGTATAAGCCAACCCCCTTAATTTTACCCTAAAAACTGGAAAAACTTAGTGACTCGAGTATAAGCCGAGTTAGGGTTTTTCAGCACAAATTTTGTGCCGCAAAAACTCGGCTTATACTCGAGTATATACGGTAAGTTCATTGATTGTAACAAAAGTACCAGTCTCATGCATGAAGTTGGTAGTGGGGAATTGTGTGGGTGGGGGGTGGGGGGTTGCGGGAACTCCATTTATTTTTGCTGTGGACATGCATAACTGCTCTAAGATACAAAATTTATTAATTAATATATGCATATGGAGCTCACTGTTTAAGGAAATTATTCAACATTTCTTGGAATAGATTACATGAGGAAATATGTAATAAGTGGTCATTCCTTTTCCTCACTTTCTTGGAATTGATTACCTTAAAAAGAAAAAAGTCAACAATATGAGTTTAGTTTATTTTTAATTTTGGATGTGGGGGGAAAATGTGTTGTTTAGTTAAAGCATTTTGTAATTATGAAATTAAATGTATATTGAAGAGAACAGTGCTGACTAATTCTAGTTGGCTAGAGAATAATAAGAAAGCTTTCATTTTAGATTAATTTTATTTCTGTGCTGAGGAATGTGATTGCAGATTACTAAAATGTAGAACATACTTTCCAACAAATAATCTAATTACATTATATTTGCATAACAAACACACACATTTTCCATTATTGCTTTTTTAAAAATCTGAAATAAGTTTATCTGACACCATAATCATGAAAATGTATTGAGAGTCTATTATAAACTTACTGAATATTATGCTCATGTAGAAGTTAAAAAATATTATTAATTTAATTTCTACCTGTAAATTTCTGCTTTGAAATAAAATACAAATATTTTCTTTTTTATTAAAAATAACCACAGAGTTTACTGGTTTATAATTCAAAATAGAATCAAGTAGCATATTACATTTATATTACTAGTAAACAATACAAATCCTGAATTCTTTACCTGAAGTCCCATGAAACAACTAACGTTCACTTTGTCATGCCTGTGTATAACCAATGGTAAAAGTAGATCTACACAGTAAATCTTCCTGTATTGGATAATAGATAAGAGAGGACTCTTTAACTCTGGATTTGATCAAGATGATAAAATACCTCTTAAAAATGATGGTATTTAAACTGAAATGTAAACTTTATGCCATTAATCATCTTTGTAAACAAATGAATCCAGCAGCTCTATCCACTACAATTGGCATTTTAAGGAACTGATGATGCTCTGTAGGTAGGATCTACAGGCTAGATGTGGTCAACTCTGCCTCAGAAGTTCCTCATTCTTTCTGATACTTCTGTGATTGATCCACATGTAGTATATCCACTACATTCTCTTCCAAGAGCATATTACTGGTCAGGAGGATTAACCACTCTGCTCTTTGTTCCCATTGTAACCTATACAGCTTTATATTGCACAAGTGACAATGTATTACTGTATTTTTACTTATCTGTTGGCTCTTACCAGACTATATGCATTTTAAGGGGAAGGGAAATGGCATTCTTTTTGAACTTCCAATGTTTAGCAACATGGTGAACTCAGCACATAGCAGAGACTCAATAGAAACTTCATACATCTTTGTTAGCTGGATGAAAGGAAAGAAGGAAGGAAAGGGAAGGAGCATAGAAATGATGGTTTATTGGGTTTATTTAAGTATTATCATTTCTTTATGCGAATTTACTCTCCTAACTCTATAAAGTACAGATTATTATCCTCTTTTTAAAACTAAAACAAAAGTTAATGATCAGAGAGTTTTAGCACTTTGCCTGAATTCTCACAACTCATCAAGTTTGGTTGAGATGGAAACAGTGAATATCCTCTTCTGGCCCCAGACATCACCGTGTTCAAGCTCTGTAAGGTGTGTAATAGGCTTTCCCGCATAGAAACACTCCATTCTTTTTTTTTTTATTTTTTTTAATTAAATCTTAACTGTATACATTAATGTATTTGTGGGGTACAATGTGCTGGTTTTATATACAATTTGGAATGCTTACATCAAACTGCTTAACATAGCCTTCACCTCACTTTCTTAAGCCACACCTATGTTGCATTTTGCAAGGGTACCTATCAAATCTATCAAGTATGTAGAGCATAAATGTCTTGAAACACTCTATCCTAATACCATCACTGAGGACTAGGTATTGGGATCTATTGTTTTCTGATGAGGAAAAGAAAAGTTAAAACAAATCTCCAAGCAAATTTAAAATTGCCAAGATGCAAACTGAGATACCAGGATTGTAAGTTCAAATTCATTCACTTTCTTGACCTACTTTATAATTCTTTTGTACAATTCCTTACCAAAAAGTGGTATTCCCATTCAGAAACTGTGTAATACTCACAGCTAGGTAAATGTCATGAATTTAGAAATCGGTTTCAGTTTTTTGTAGCCTGCAAAAGTATGTTCAAATGCATCAGAAAATAGGCTAGGAAAAATAAAACTCAAGTATAAGAAAGATTAGCAGAGGCCCTATATTAGGACCTGTGTGACCTAATCTTAGCCTATCTGCCAGATCTCATTTCTAATGGTCTCTCTCCAGCTAAATAGTCTTTAGGGCCATTTCCTTATAATCTACAGAAGAGTGAGAAGGAAAGTGATTTTAGGGTTATGATTGAATAGCTGAAGGGACACAAATTCAAAGAGTTCTATTATCAGGAAAAAAATAAGGTTATTTTATGGTAATTATCACTGAAAATTCTAAATATTAAATCAGAGAAGCATTAGTAGTCAACATTCTCTGCTATGGATGTGTGGAGGTTGAATCACATTAAGGATAATTTAGCAAGACACATTTTAAAAACAATGTTAAAAATTGAAAATAAATCTGAAAATCAAGTCACTAAGACTGCGTGGTCCTTCCAGATAAATCAACATTACAGTATAATTTGATACTAAGCTCTGTCTATGTATTTTCTTACACAATAAAATATTTTTGATCTACAATCTAGAGACAGACATAACTTTTAAAAAAATTCAGCACTGACTATGTGCAGTGCCTAACATTAAACAATAAGGCAGTACTTAATCTATATCTGCCATTATATTTTTACTAAAGGAGAGTTAAAAAAGAAGCCAGAGTGTTATAATTATTAGGTATCGATTCATTTAAATTAATCTTTAAAATAACCCTTCAAGCTAGAAGTATATTGGCCCCAAGTAAAGAATCCGAGATGAAATTCCCATGATTGTCTAGCAGTGGCTTTAATCTAGGATTCAAATGTAAAATTGAAGCCAAATCAACTGCTTTTAACAACTCTATGCTGTACCTCCACTTACATGTTCACACTGCTACTACATACAAGTGTCAACAGTCATGGGGAGGAAAGGATGGGCACAAGAGTAAATAACTCATTTAAAATCAGACATACAACTAGGTGATAGGGACTAAAGCTACAGAAAACGTCTGACATTAGTAGATTTCAGCAAGCAATTACCCAGTAACAAAGTGTAAATGATGCTTCCTGTAGAATATGTTATTAATGTGTTTAATAAAAAGCCAAATTTTATTTTATTTTATTTATTTATTTTTTTATTAAATCATAGCTGTGTACATTAATGTGATCATGGGGCACCATACACTAGTTTCATAGACTGTTTGACACATTTTCATCACACTGGTTAACATAGCCTTCCTGGCATTTTCTTAGTTATTGTGTTAAGACATTTACATTC
>CAUYPK010157278.1:0-10556 GCA_963574355.1 Loris lydekkerianus
AAGGGAAGGAAAGGAAAGGAAAGGAAAGGCAAGGCAAGGCAAGGCAAGGCAAGGCAAGGCAAGGCAAGGCAAGGCAAGGCACGGCAAGGCAAGGCAAGGCAAGGCAAGGCAAGGCAAGGCCAGGCACGGCAAGGCAAGGCAAGGCAAGGCAAGGCATGCCAACCCAAGGCAAGGCCAGGCAAGGCCAGGCTAGGCATGGCTCGTCAAGGCAAGGCAACGCAATGCAAGGCAAGGCAAGGCAAGGCAAAAGCAACGGAAAAAGGAAACGCAACAGGAAAGGAAAGGAAGAAAGAAAATAACTAGGGCTGGCCACAGGTGGAGGGCAGATGGATCCCTGGTACACTGCGGGTGGAAATGTGAAATGGTACAGCTTCTGCATGGTGGTTCTTCCAAAAATTAAATATAGAATTACCATACTGCTACACCAATGTTCATACGGGCATTATTCACACTAAATAAAAGGAAATATCCATCAACAGATGAATGCTTAAACAAAATAAGGTATATACATACAAATACAAATAATAATTCAGCCTTACAAAAGCAACGAAATTCTGACATGTGCTCTAACACAGATGAAACTTGAAGACATCATTCAAAGAGAAACAAGCCACATGGAAAAGGATGAATAGTATGATCACACTTACTAGGTGAGGTGCCTCGTGTGGTCAAATTCACAGAGATGAAAAGTAGAAGGGTGGCTGGTGGGGACTGAGGAGAGGGGGAAACGAAGAGAAGTTTAATGGGTGTGAAGCTTCAACTTGAAAAGATGAGACTGTCTTGGGTGGACAGTGATTAGGGCTGCACAGCCTTGTCAATGTTTTTAAGGCCACTGAATGGTAACCACTTAAAAGATGGTTAAAGTGGTACATTTTATGTATATTTTATGACAACAAAAATTTTCTTTTCAAAAATAAATATTTTTCTCAACAAATGTTGTATTAAATAAATACCAGATATTCACATTATTTTGAAATTATTTTGTCCATTTAACCCAAGAAGTTACTACGTTATTTACCTTCATCATCTAAGATGTTAACAAAATTCCAACGTTCTATTCTGGGATTAAAAGCATGAGTGGATACTTGGGAACCTAATGAATTGGAACTCTACCTGATGCCTGGGCCAAAGCAATAATCTTTAAAAGCTAAAGCTCTTAATGACTCAGGCACCCTGAAGACAGCTCAGGAAACCTGACCCCGAAATCCCCTTTAGTATCTAGAAGAATTATCTCCATCAAGGGCAAATGTCTCCATCTTTGGGGTTGGAGAAAGACTAGGGACCGTTATTGTTGAAGTTCTGAGCCTCATTTACAGGGGTTCAGACAAGAACTAAGGCCCCAGTTGTAGAGTGAGGTGAACATGCCTCTCAGATATTTTAGAAGGTTTTCTTAAGGGTGTACATAGCCTACATTTTCCAAAATGCATTTGTGTGATGGATATGAACACACAACTCAGACATGAAAACATTTTGTCTAGCTTATTTACTTTTCCTTACCACTCTGGATTCTTCTCTTTCTTTTCTTTTTATGCCCTTTGTTTATCTTTGTTTTCGTTTTGCTTCAGTTTGTTTTGTTTTGTTTGAGGAAGAAGTTGGGAAAGCATAATGTTCAGTTGGCTGAAAACTGATCTCATGATAATAAATTCTGCCACTTCAAACCATGTTGAAAAAAAACATGTTTAAATGTGCAGATGTCTTCAGCTATTTATAACGAATTGATAGTCATAAGCCACAAAAATATAACAGTATCTAAGCTATTTTAAAATGACCACATGTCCCACAGTGTTTTTTGGTTCTCTCTGTAGTGGTTGTTAAGTTACTGTTATTGTTATTATAGAAAAGAAATTCATTTTCATTACAACTAAATATGCCTTACATGTACTATGGAAGAAAGAGAAAGGGGGATTTCTATTTTTCCTCATTTCTTCTCCTTAGAAGGTAAGCAAATATCAAACTGAAAATGTATACTGTGTACATGAGAAAAGTACAATGAAAAGTAAGTTGTTAAATAATTGGAAGGCAAGAACTATATGGCCACCATTCTATCACTTTTCAGCACTGCAGACTCACCTTGTGTAGCCCTCACATGGAGGTACACACACACACGTTTTTACTATCCTTATTTCAAGCATTGTACATTTATATTAAGAAGGCCATTCTTGACTTCAGGCAGTGCTGCACAGTTTCAGTGAATCTAGACAATCACATTTTCCTATATTTTGTTTTCAGGGAATGCAAAGATATTCATGTAATGCTTGAACAGGGAAAATCCAGTTTTATAGATTCAAATAGAAAAAATTACCAGATTATATTTATCTGAATGGTATATTTTAAGTTTGTATTGTTATTTTTTTAACCCTGTAATAAATATATGAATGTATGTTTCTCAATAACTAAGAACAAGAAAGTTATTCTTATTTTCTTAATTTTCACGTTGCCTGGGAATGTTCAAAGATTGTCCAGAAATGCACCTGCAGGCGCAGCTTCATCAGAACTGTTCCAGGCAGATGCCTCTTTATTCCACCGTAACCTAGGGAACAGTTCTGTTTCTCTAACGTGCAAAAAGCATTCTACATGTATCCTGTGTGAAACATTGTCTTCACAGAGCTATCGCCCCACTCATTCTGGGGGAACTCAACCCAAGAACATGACTGGTTCAAATATTTTACCCTGTCAAAGTTGGGGCCAATGCCAATCCCAGTGGTGACTATTTCAACCAGTAAAGAATTTATGCTGAGTATTGTATACATTATTTTAGGCTTTGGGGGAGGGGGGTTGTTTTGAAGGTTACCTGTATAGAGGTGTGCGATCATTGGTTCAGCTGAGTTTACTGTCAATGTGGAGTTTATTCATTGTAATTTCCTGCTGCTGTAGCCCCATTTGATATCCAGGCTTTATATGGATTCGCTATTACTTTACTATGCCTTCTCTAAGTTTGGCAAAATTTAGGAAAAGAGGAGTGAAGCTATTAAACCATTTTAATTGAGAGCCTAGATCAGTCAGGGTCCAGGCAAGAAGTAGGAATGAGTTCAGACAGGGGTTTGAGGAAGGTTAATTACAAACACAAAGCATGTATAATAAGGGATGATTAAACTCCTGGGGCTATGGAGAGTAGGAGCTGTCACCCTCCCTGCTAGGCGGAAAGGAATCAGGGATAAAAAGAGCTGTAGTTGAAAGAGCTATGAAGGGAGTTATGGCTTTCAGCAAAAGAACCCAGTCAATCAGCAATGTCCCCGCAGAGAGTAGGTGAGGAAATAAATGCCTTGGTCTCATTCTCCTTAACCTCTGCAATCTCCAGTTGATGATGGCCCTTAAACAAATCTGACCCGGGGCCCGAAGGCAGTCTGTGTCATGGTAGAGGTCAGCCTCTGGAGACCCAGAGAAGACAGGAGGGTAGAGACCGGCTCTGGAGGGGCAAACATACATTAGCCAGCCTTTGGAGCGTCACGCTTATGCTCCTAATCCCCTTTTTGATAATATTTGTATGAATGTGTAGGAGTGAGTATGCCTAAAGTCACTTCTCCCCACAGCAACCCTACCACGTGGGCACCAAGACCCGAACAAGTCCATGTTCCAGATGAGGAAGCTGAAAGATGGAAAGTTTAAGTAACTCACCCAACAGATAGTAAGTGGAAGAGAAGGGACTTGCCACCTCCTGGGGCCAAGCTACAGAGCCAGAGTGCGGTGTGCATGTGTCTGGCACGCATATTCACACAAAGCAAACGTGCACATAGCCTCTCTCTCTGCATTAGAAAGTCAGTTATTTGCTGACTTCCTCACCTGCGGCGCTTCACTTACCTCACTTGCCTGTACCCTAAGGACCGTGGAGACGGGAGGGCCTCTGATCTCATGGAAGACGGGCTGAGTGGACCTCATCTGCATTGTCCCGCCCAAGCCACGGCTTTCACTAATGTAGTAGAACTTGGCGGGGGGTTTAGACTCAGCCCCCCCAGCAAATACTTCAAAGGCTTCCTGTATTACAAACATTTGATGAGGCATGTTCCTGAAAAGATAGCTTAGCTTACTTTCTACGTTTCTGATACCAAATCTCTTACTTTTTCAGTCATTTCAAAGGTAACTCAAGACAGCTTGAGAATTGCATCTTTGTGGGTGCTTTTTTCTATACCTGGAAGCTCCTTCTTCCAAGACAGCCAACTAAATAGCAAACATATTCTCTGTATGGAACAAGCACAGAGCTGAGAACCGGGCTTCATGATATAAAAAGAATTGAGATTTACTTCACATGTTTCTAAAAATAAGGAAGGAATTTTTATGTCAAACACATATTGAATTTATAGATTTGAATTTAGCCAAAAGGAAAAGAATTAGAAAATGTTATAGCCAAATTGCTCTCCTCCATGAATTCCTGAAGGATCTGCAAAACAAAGTATTATCATCAGTTTTTACATAAAGAGTATAGACGGCTTGTGTAGTCCCATGATATAAATTAAGCCAAGGAAATAAAAGATCTCCTATTCCTTCCCCTAATTTTGCATGGTATGACTCTAGGGTGCTAACGGTGGGTGGTACATGGTTTTATTCTGTAGACAGAATTATTGGGCATTATGAAATGTTTTACTATTTTCCCATGAAGTAGTACACATTAAAAAAAATCTTTAAAATTAAAGGAAATACATGGCAGAATTTAAGATAACTCAGTTTTTCATAGTAAATTCCCACCAACATAAACTATGTCTGGACTATAATCCATCTCAGACATGATGCAAAGTAACCATTGTAGAAGTGGATTAGTTGTACGCTAAATCAATTCAGATAATTGCTGGGGAAGGTAAGGCGATGGTATTAGAATTGTAGCTCTTTATGATGGATTAATGCTGTGAAAACACTCTGCCTAATACAGTTGCTTTTCCTGTTGTGACTATTGGAAAAAATTAGATGTATTACTAAACTTATCAAAAAGAAAACTTTTACCAATGTACAATCAAAATTTTAAATATCCACCTGTTCTAGCTGAGACTACGTATTCTTTCCCAGGATAGCCTGTCATTACAGATACTTACTGAAAGCAATTGACAGCACAATCATGAGAAAACTATTTCCCATAGCGCTTCTAAAAATGCACATCGGAAATCAATTTCTATAGTCACAGGAGAGAAAAACACAGACGTCCCAAGTAGGAAACTGTCCTGCTGTGGCTATACCACATCCTTGTCAAGAGTTGTATAAATACGAAAAGGATAAATTCATTTTACAAACAATCTTATCATCTACTCAGTAAGTAATAAAGAGTTAGTGTATACTGTGGGGAGAAATGTTTTGCAAGATTCAAGTTGGAAGTTTCAATGCTCGTATTTGACTTCAGGAGAGGAGAAAAAATAAAGATAACAAGATTTCACAGTTCTTTCTGTTATTTTTTAATGATGAGGGGTACAGCGGTTTTAACCTATGATTCCTCTCTCTGTGCAGCCACTCCTCTAACATAGTACCTCAGGGATAACTGCAAAAGTACAGACATTGATTTGTTCTCTTTAAAAGAAAAAATGATGTTCTTTCTCACATTTAGCCAAAAAGAGAAGGGTAATTATTGAACATGTATTCTATTCTGCTCTAACATTTTTTAATTAAGCTACTTTCCCTTTTATGGTTACACTACGTAGATTAATCAAGATGGAAACAGCTGCAGCAAAGAACCCCCGAGTTCTTTATTCTAGCATAGAAACACAAGCCTCCAAAAACAGTAGATCACGCAACATGTTCTTTTAAGAAAAAGCCTTTGGTAATTACTTGCAATGGTTAATCTTTCGTTCTACCTTTTACTCTATTAATCTGGCTGTCATATTTCTATCTTTAATAATAATATCAGTCACTCATTTGCAAGTGTAGCTCCTCAGATTCAGATAATTTTTGATTCCTACTTGACTTGTCACCTTCTGCTTCTTCCGGTGAAGAGAGACCGTGTTTAATGACAATATTATGTAAAACACCACCCGGCTGAAAGTGCTTGTTTGCATTACGAGAAAAGAGATATAATGCCTCACCAGATTTGCCCAGACATCAAAACCTCAATTGTAGGCACATATTCAGAATTACCCCAATCATCACTCTGGTGAACACCATGATTTCCTTCATTTTTTTCCCAGTGGCAGAATTATTCAAGGTGGAAGTAAAGGGAGGCTGCTAACCTGGACGGAGACGATCTGAAGCCCATCACTGTGTTTCAGGAAAAAATTAAAATTATAAGCAGACATTATTTTATAGAATTACTCAAAAGCCACATTCTCCCAATTTATAAAAAGCCTTGCATTTCTGAAGCAGATTGTCTTAAGATGAATGAATCATGACACGATCCTGGGTGCTCAGCTGTGACATCTGTTCGTGGTGAAGTGCATCGCACGCCACATGCATAACGCAGGAGGGAACCGTTCTCAGAGTGTTCCTCGCGTGGAGACGTCCAAATCCAGGCTCGGAAACTCAGGCCAGATGGAAGAGTCGCAGTGCCAGAGACTGCTTTAACGTAGCAGTGGTACTGGGTGGCTCTTAAAAAATGTATAACCCAGTGAGGTCTCCAGGGAAATGTATTTATAAACTGTTCAATATTCCAAATGACAGCAAGCCAGTATATTTTGTGAGACTTCTGCTGTTACCTTGAATCAGTGTCCAAAGGTGCAGTACCCGTATTCATTTACTCCTTACAACGAGACATGCGGAAAACAATTCAGAGGTTATGTGGTAATAATAAATATGCCTCTGCATATAAGAATAAATTAATTAACATAGCAAACTACTTTGGAGATTAAAGACTGACTTGGTATTTTCTAAATGAGCAAATACTGTATTTCCTAATTTGTTTAACTAGATAACTATTAAGAGATTTGCTATGTGTGAAAGGAAATAACTATATTCTACTATTTAGCAAGCTAAACGTAATCTTTAAACTCACTCAAGAGAGTGTATACATGCTGCACATATCTTATATATACGTACAAACACGTTTTGGTGACCTACATACGTATCTATTTATGCACATACACATTTACATTCAGTTTATTCATTGATCTTTACACCCACACAGTCTGTATAAATGCAAAAGACCTTGCTCTCCAGGGAGCTGTATGAAGAACGGGCTTAGTGGAAAGCCTTCCTCTTTACAATGCTCATCCACTCCTACTGAGTTGTTCTCGGGGGAAACTTTGCTGTCATTCCCACTGTTATCCGCAGTCCCAAGTTAACTCAGTGGTCATAAGATAGAACACATTTAAACACTTCAGTGTATCCTGGTAGTTTGAAAAATCTAAAAGACTTGGAAATTACTTAGTGGGAATTTTGAGTATCAATTTTCTTTTCAACTACCTTACGGTGAGCGACTTATTTAACACCTCAATTTTCTCCCTCTGTCCCATTCAGTGGGGCACAGGATTTGGCAGTTTGCCAGTCCTGGTGATAGATTCTTTGCAAATTCAAAGCACTGAGCATGGTTTACACACTCAAAAACTTAAGAACCAGATGCGCTGACACAGGTTCAAGCTGTCACTGCCTGTTCTCAAAGTTGGCACTTGCAGAAATACAGACACAATTTGTATTTCCCAGTGAGGGTGGCGGGAGTGCTGTGAAGCCTGGGCAACTCCCGAATCCTCTGAGGCGGCATTAACAACTCAGAGGCAACTTTTTCAGGTATGTAAGTCTTCACACAAGTAAGGCTTGAGTTTCTATCACATGGAATTTAAGGAAAAACCTCAGAATCAGAAGGTTAAAAATTATTTATTACTCCAGAGCTAAAAAAAGAAGAATCAGAGGGAATTTCTATGAGACAAAACAAAAATTTTTCGTTTCATGAAAATATGGTTTTAAAATGTTTGTTTCACCATACAAATTGCACATTCTAACTGAAGAACATTTCTAACATATGGAAGCACGAATCTCCAAAGTGACCACCTCCCCGCCTTGACCACCTCCTTAAGTGGATGTAATTTTCATAGACCAGACGTGCACCACGTCAGTGTCTCAACACAGTAGGCCTTGTGCCTTTGTTGACCGCCTCCATATATTGACCAGACTGTTACGAACTCTTAGATGGTCAATTTACAGACGCTCTATTGTGCATCAAAATACTGTAGTGATTGTTTGGCTGATGTGTCTCACAGTAATTATTTTCTAAATAGAGTAAAACCTCTCTAATAATTTATCACATAGGCATATTCACAGGCATCTACATCTTTCTTATGGAATATTTATGTAGAATAAAGGATTTTCCTTCATAAATATTGCTGCTATTAATAATTTTATTGATCAAATTTTTATTCCATCTATACATTATTTTCTTAGAAAGAGAATATTATTTACATGTTGATAAAAACATCCCTAAGTTCAGCGTGTCTTTCTGTACGCCTTTCTGAAACTGCCACCAGCAATGTGTAAAGGTTTCCATTTCATTTCACTCTTGCCAACCACATAGTTTTCTCAGGATCTTTTAAAGAATTTTTTTGTTTATTTGATAGATTAAATGTGACGTATTGTTTTAACTTGCATTTGTATCTAGTAAAATTGAACATTTTATGGGTGTTTATGGTTCTATTTTCTCCTTAATGCAGTTTTTCATGCATTGGTTCATTTTCCTAAATCATAATGTTATTTTGTTTAGTTTCATAACATCCTTTATATATTAATACATTTAATTTGAGATTATATTATAATCAATATTAACCTTCCTTAACCTTTTTTTATAATCTCTTTCATATGCCTTTATAAAGTATTATAATCAACATTAATCATATGCTTTTATAAAGTATTATAATCAATATTAACTTTGCCTAACCTTTTTTATAATCTTTCACATGCTTTTAGAAAATATTATAAAGTATATTGTAAAGTATTTTACAATCTCTTTCATATGCTTTTATAAAGTATTATCTTTCAAATAGATTATTTTATGAAAAAATATTCATTTTTACTAAAATATATCAGCTTTTTCTATCTTTTGTAGCTTTTTTAAGTTCATGCCCTTTAAGATTGTAATGAAGTGCTCATCCCTAGATGGACTGTTTTTGTTGCTACTACAGCTATGATCGTGATGGTAGTAGATGTTCAGCCTTTTGATCATTTGATTTTTTTAATATTTAACATTCCAATTCACTTGACATTATTTTAGGTGATAAAGTTGAATATATAAGTTGACTTTTCTCCAAATACCCAATCAGTTGTCGCAAGTTTATCATGCAGGTAAATTCTAAATAAGTCCACACAGGCTTGGCTTGTATTTATTGCAATGAGGAATTTTTGGATGAAGAGGTCACCACGTTGAATGCAAAGCTCTGCCCCATTCTGGTTGTTCCTGCAGCCAAATGCCTCACCATGGAGGCAAGTCTGGGCGCAGCAGCTCAGACGACTCCCCCAGCCCTTCTTCTGACACCAATCAAAAATGTATTCTTCCCGATTTGTGTTAGGTCCTATTTTGGTTTTACACTCATGCATGAGTTAACACAATCACTCAACTTATAAATCACCTTTAAAAATTATATACTATTAACAAGAGAGACAAAGCATTCGGTGATGCCTATCAAACCTAAGCATGCATATGTTTTTGACCCCAAACACACCTAGTAGAATAAGTTCTAAGACTCACATCTCCAGGGGCATACTGATGTAATGACAAGGATGTCCCCAGAACACTATTAGTAATAGCAAATAATTTAAATAGAAAGAAATTTAATGCCAGCTGGTGAGGAGCTGTTTACTCACACTATCGAGTTTCAAAATAATCTACCATGGAGCTACCAGAAAGAATGAGGAGGAGTTGAATATGATGACATAAAAAGATCTCCAAGGACTGCTGTTAAATTGAAAGCACAAATAACCAAAGATTAAGTGTAACATCTCTTTCATATACATTATGATATAAATATGTGTGTGTGTCTGTGTCCATATAGATGTATACATATATAGAAAATGATATTAATTTTGAAATAGATATCAATGTAGGTACAGCTGTACATACAGATATAGAGATATGGCTAAGAATATGAACATGGCTGCAGGTCTAGATGCATGTTGCTTTTCTTTGTTTGTTTTAGAGACAGAGTCTCACTTTTTCACCCTTCCGTAGAGTGCCATGGCATCACAGCTCACAGCACCCTCCAGCTCTTGGGCTTAAGCAATTCTCTTGCCTCAGCCTCTCAAGTAGCTGGAACTACAGGCACCTGCTACAACACCTGGCTATTTTTTTACTGCAGTTTAGCCGGGGCCGGGTTCGAACCTGCCACCCTTGGTATATGACACCCAGCACCCTACTAACTGAGCCATAGGCACTGCCCCCAGATGTATGTTTATATACAGATACAGAAATGGATATGAAGACAGAGACAGAGGGTGGCACCTGTGGCTCAAGGAGTAGGACACCGGCCCCATATACTGGGGGTGGGGGGGGTGGATTCAAGCCCAGCCCCAGCCAAAAAATTGCGAAAAAAAAAAAAAAAAATGAAGGCAGAGATTGTCTTCATTTTCAGAATTCTGAAGATCAGCACATCCCACTACTCATAACCTTGATTTTTTTTTTTTTTTTTTTTTTTTTTTTTTTTTTTGTTTTTTTTTTAAAACTTTTT